>JAQIWD010001994.1:0-10535 GCA_034694825.1 Anurida granaria | reverse complement strand
CGTCGGTGTGCAGCAAAGTAGATTTGGTTTGTCTTAGTATATTTTGTATGAATTAGTTTAACGCGTCGTTATTTCCACCGGTGGAAAAATCTTGCTGTCACGTGGTAATGGATGGAACCTTTCATGAGAGAAAATTTGACGTGGTGGATACAATGGGCAGGCGGAAAGTTTGCTTCGACCAGGTTTTTTGAGTGGTTAATAATTCGAGGGATTCTGCGGAGGAAGACAAGGAGGCGTGGGTCATGGAGAGGAGTCAAGGTCTAAAATCCAGTGGAGTTTTACGACTTAATTAAATGTCGCCTTCCCTCAGATCCACTTCTGGAGAAGATGCTCTTGCTCCTAAAGAGATTTATTCCTGAACAAGAAGAAAAGGAAAGAATAATATTCCCACCACACAACCACCGCCAGAGCCACTTTCAGGCACTAACATTCCAAGAGAGTGGTAGTGGTGGTGAAAGGTAGAAATAGGCGGAGAAAGTTACTCAAGACTTTCACATGTTCTTTTTTCCTTAAAAATCCTAAATAATGTGCCCCACCGTTTCCCCCGCCCAGCGTCTCTTTCTTATTTCATGACCAGGAAAAGTTAATTTATGCTTTCTCTCCATGTCTCATTCATTTGTAACAACACTTGGGCTAAAGTAGGAACTTGTAACACGTTCCTGTCTCTCCCAAATGGCACATTCACAACATTCTTTCCATTCCGAGAAAACAGAACTCCCCACTACATCACTCGAGTAACACGTAGGCACTTAACGTAAAAGGAATCTAATTTCCGTCTTAAATAGAAATGCAAATACAATTTTTTATTACGCCAATCCCCACGTCGCCATTACTCAGAAGTGCTGGAAACGGAAAATGTCCTGGGAAATGTGCATTGATGATGTAACTGAAAGGATTTTGCTTTGAATTGGAGCCATACGCTCAGAAAAGTTCCCTCATCGGTAGAAAACTTCCCGAATTTTTTATTTTCCAAATCTACACGTAAGGATTAAATCAACTTTTATGGAAAAAGACAAGGATGATTTCATTGTAGTTGTAATCCTGTTTACGGGATTTAATTATAATCAAAAACTCCTTTACGATTATCCTATCAGAAAAAGTTTTACAATAAAAGTTAGGCCTAGATATTAGGATGCGAGTCTTTGAGTTCTTATCATCGTTGCTTTAACACGGACGGCTTATCATCTTAGTTTAAAAGTGCTTTGTGATCCAACTTTTTCATCCAGGTAGATCAAAACTTTCCTTTCCTTGATCTTTTCTGGTCCTACACGTGTATTCCCTTAAATTTGTTTTGTATTCACTTTCCAATAGAACTTTTAAATTGTGCAGGGGGAAAAGGAAGGGAAAGTTTTAGAAAGGAAATTACCCTCAGGTAATTCTAAGGAGGAAAAGGAGATTACAAAAAGGGAAAGTTGAGTAACTTGGACACGACGACTTAAGGCTCTTCTTTAATCTTACAAGGCCAAAAACTAGGTCACTCCACAATAATTCCCAATGTTTGAGGTCAGGGAGAATCAAGTGGGGTTTAGATGTTTAAGCCTCTGCTTTGATCACAATCCGTTTCCACTTGACCAATTGCAAAAGCGGGTGAAAGACCAGAAATAGATCCAAGGTTATTAAGAATTAATAGACAGAGGCCACCCAACCGCAAGCACGTTAATCTTCCGATCACAACTTTCACCGTCGCCTGTTTTGTCCCACAGTGAGGACCGCAGGGGTTTGTGTTTACCAATCCGATTCAAAAACCTCATAAAATAGTCACGACCTTGAGTAATAGTAACATCCTGAGCGGGGTTTTGTGCCATTTCATTTGCAAATTCTAACAAATTGAATCTCTTTTCCCACAGAGTCCAAAGCGAGGATTATCGGTGGGTCTGACGTTCACGTGAAGAGCGGGAGCTCCCTCAGACTGACGTGCGAAGTTGACCACGGACCCCACGACATTGCTCAGGTGACGCTCTCAATGGATTACATTTACGATTGCATGAATTAGTCCTTAAAATGGCCACCACTGACTTGTTTCCAGGTTTTTTGGTTCCATGGTTCGAGTATAGTTAACCCGCAAGGATATTACGGTGACCCTTCCTCGGCCTCCTCGGACATCCGCGTCACCACCCAGCGCGGGGAGCTGCTCCGTTCCCAACTCACAATTGCCAAAGTCCGGTCAAACCATTCCGGCAATTACACCTGCTCCCCTACCATGTCCGCCCCTTCCAGCGTCATCGTCCATGTCATTTCAGGTAAGGTCAGAGAGAGGCGGACTCTGGATTTTTAGTCAAGGTCACAAGATGGCATCTTTCCATTTTTGGGCAACGCAACCCAAGATTCTTCCTCAGCCAACTCTAAGTGACAGTCCCATTTTGTCAAGTTTAATTTTTTTGCATTAGAGCCGCTTGCAAAGTGTGAAAGTGGTGCTTATCATTTTTCACACCATGGGACTCCCCTGCCCTCGCCCTATCTTACCAGGGTGTTAAAAGCATAAAAAAGTCACTTGCTTTTCCGGGTAGAGAAAGCATGGAGACTTACTCGGATTTTTTGCTAGTCAGTGGCGGGGTCATAAATTGTGCCGAGGGAGACATCCCTCCTAGTTTACTAGAAGTGGTCAACCTGTCCCAATTCCACAATTTTCACATTCATTTCCTACTAACCGTGTTTGAACAAATGGTGACAGTAGTGGGGTGGTGTGGGCATGAGTGAAAACTTCCCTTTCTCCTCCAAAAAGTGTAAACCGGAAGAGTTTTACCCAAATGCGTGTGTAGTCAAACTAGTCTTAAAACTTTTCAAAGTCCTGGAAGCGTGTGTGTAAATTTTATGGATGGAAATACTTTTCCTTTTGTTCTCCACACCGCCTCCACGGTTGAGTAGTAGGGAACTAGCCCAGGGAAAGAGTTTTTAAGTATTGGGTTTAGGTGCATTTCAATCATCATCATTTCCTAGTTTAGTGCTAATAGAAGAAGTAGATTTGAATAGAAATGGGAAAAGGTTATGTTCTCCATTTCATCATGCGGGTAGGACTTTCGTTCCGGTGTGTTATTTATGCCACTCACTCCCTCCTATCTCTATAATGTGAACCCACTCATCTGAGAAATTTGATGGTTTTCTCTACTGGGTAACTTGGAGGAGCCAATGGTTGGAAAGGAGAAAGCCTAAAGCCTCCCCGTGCCTTTCGTGCCTTTGATGCGTTCAGTCGTATTTTCTCCATTGGACATGAAAGGGAAAGCGCTGGCTAGAGAGATGATCTATGGAACTTTTGTCCTCCTCAATTTTTACATACACAGAGGAACTGTCCATGTGGAATATGCGGAGAGTAGGGTAGTAGCCAAAAAAAGACAAGGGCCTTTCTCCGTAAATGCTTTCCCTTCATTTCCAAATGGGTTTCGGTTACTTTCTCCATTCTTGGTACCGAGGGTTCCCATTTCCAATTCCCAGGCTCTTTTGGATGGAGTACAATGTAAAGGAACTCTCTTTCTAAGGTCTAAGTAATGGACTTTCTCCAGGTAACACCACAAATCTCTCCCACGCCATCCATTCAAATCCACACCCCAAGGAATTTCATTTCCATTCAACAAGATCTCAGCGGTGGGACCATGGGAAAGGACCTGGGGATAATACACACCCCATTTCCCAAAAAATTGCAATGATGAGAGCATCTAATCCACTTTTGCAATGGGCATCAATTTGCGAAATTATAGATACCATCAAATAACATTGACGTGAAGAGTGTTCCAATAATTTCGAATACCGGGAAAGGGGAAAGGCAGTTACTTGCTCCCAGCTCAAATTTACTATGATAGATTTCCACAATTTATTTGGTTAATGTGGATGATAAGTTTAGGTTTGGGTTTTGAAAAGCGTGGGGGTTGACCGAAATCCCGCTACCTTTAGGCAGAAATCTATGAGTAACGTACGGGAAAAAAAAGAAAGACATGTAAAACGTATCATAACCACGCGCTCTTTCCCCCAATCGTGTTGGCCCGTTTTGAATGAACGTCGTCGAGTCGAGGCGGAATAAAATTTGAAATGGAAAATAGCCGGTTTTAGACTCTAGTTTTCATAAATTGGATTTCCCTAACTTCTACACCACCCCCGCCGAGCCCTTTTTATGTTCCTTTCTCCTTTTGTTCTGCCCAGGAAGATAATAATGGGAAAAAGAGGTTTTGGACTCCTTGAGGCGAAACAAATAGGCTAATTAAATGAGAACATAACACCTTTTCCCCACCTTCGTACATCTCCTCAACGTCCTCCTATCTCCGTCTCACGCTGAAGCCCTTAACGAGTTCGTGAGACCAAGGATAATGAAAACGAGCTCAAAGAAAGTACGCTTTCTCTCCCACATCACCATCAACAGACCCCCTTGAAATAAACATTACACAACGCCATTAGCAACTTTAACCCCCTTTTTTAGCATTATCAAAGTCAACTTATTATTAGACGCGCGAGAAAGACAATAGGATGCGTCACTTACAAGGCTCAAGGCTAAGGAGAAATAACCGACGCGTAGTATAGAAAGGCTGCGTGGGCCGTGGGGTTCAGTCATGAATATCAAAATGAATTTAAAAATGAGCGTCCCACCGGTGTGGGTGGGTAAAAAATAGCTTGGCTGGCCAGCTTTCCTATACTGTGTATCTCTGACCTGATTGGTTGGTTGGTAAGACCAATCAAACAAGAGAAATCTCCAGAGGAAAGTCGAAATATCCTATTTGTTTCCTTTCCCAATTTTCTCTCAGAGTAAAAGCGGAAATTCCATTTGAAAAACTTTGGAATGAAATTAGCCAAGGACCCAAACCCCAACCCTCGACCGATGGCGTACACAATATACGGTGGTGCTCGTCGAATGCTCCGGTGCGTTTGTTCGTTCCTCCATCCCCATTGAAGCACAAACTTTAGAAAGCTGAAAGGCCAGTGAAGTCTTCAATGTCTGGAAAGAGGAAACACAGAATTTAATGCAATTGAAAATAAGACCAAGGGGAAAAGTTGGGATGAACAACACGACTTACTTTCTTCAATCCTGAAAGTAAAGAAAAGGAAACCCTTTCATTCTTCCTCGTCTTCCGTCTTCATCCGCTTCGTTCTAACTTCCTGATGAAAATCTCTTTAAAAAAAAGAACTCGCATCAAAATCCATTCAAAATGAAACTTCTTCTTTCGCTAAAGACTTGACAAGTTGGAATTTAGAAAGTTGGTCCTTCGTGAGTTCTTACTAAAGGGACACTGCTGTCTTCTTTTCAAATGTGTTAATGTACTGCCTCCGTAAATTAAGTTGATGAAAGGTGCGGATATCAAGGAAGAAAGGAAACAAGGATTCCTTCTCACCTTCTCGTCTCTGAAGAACGTTACCGTTAATGCACTTTCCTGGTTACCCATTACACAACACAGAAGGGAAGGAACTCATTAGCGTATTACACGAAAAGTAAATTATTACATTAAACCTCCGTATAAACTGGAAACACCTGAACCCAACCCGCTTGAGTTGTGATCTGGTCAGTTAGGATTTATCAAGTGAAAAATTGTCTTTAGATTATAAAATTAGTTAATCTCAAAATCACAATGGTATTAGGGTCGTTATCATATAAATTAAGTCAGGAATGTAATCAGTAAAATCTTTAAAACTCAACAGCATTAGGGATTATAATTTGTGACACTAAAGGTGACCCTGATGAAGAGAATCGAAAATCCGATTGGTTATCCCAACCCCAAGTCCAGGGCCATCATGATTGTGAACCCAACAATGTGACTCCAACTATTCTCAGGCACCAGTTCGCGAACCACTACATGGATCATTGCACCAGCGGCAAATGCAAGGGCCCATGGTAACAAGGGCTCAAATAGAGAAATTGCCAAAGCTCCAATCACGCCCGCAAAGGGCTCCACCATCCCTGAAAGCTGCCCATACCTTGAATTACGTGGAAAACAAACATGGCGGTTACTTAAATTATTGCACTTTAGTTAAGAAAATCGAAACATGTGCTTGTTAATCATACCAGAAGGCTTTCCGTTTGCTCATCCCACTAGCTACCAAAGGAAGACTAACTGCGAGGCCTTCAGGAAAGTTTTGTAGGCCAATTGCAATGGCCAGATTCCTTGCTGATTCAAACTGTTGCCCACTGAAGGCAACCCCCACGGCAAGACCTTCCGGAATATTATGAACAGTTATGGCCGCAATCAGTAGCAGCATCCTTTTGTACTCTTTTCTATTCTGTTTTGACATTGCTAAACGAATTAGAAGGAGCAACCATTAGAGCGGGACTTTTAGTAGGATTGTCATAATAGTTGATTCCAAAATTATTTGCATTGACTTACCATAAAAGACTTCAGGCTTATCCACGTCTCCAATTAGATAATCAGCCAAGGTAACGAATCCAGCACCCAGTAGAAAACCACCACAAATTGGAATAATTCCACTAATTTCAGCTGCCGGTGCTAATAATGAAAAATAGGAAGCAGAGAGCATTACACCTCCAGCGAATCCAAGTGACGTTGCCAGCAGTTCTTTCTACAGAAACAGAAGCACGTCAATGATATCATCAGGGAAGGTCAGTTTTAGCACGACATACCGAACCAACCACCGAACTAATGAATGAGTAAAATGCAGGGTTACCTTAAATTTAGTTTTATGAAGAAGGAAGACGGCAGCAGCACCCAGTGCCGTGAGGGACCATGTGAATAGCGTTGCAAGCAGCGCTTGTACCACTGGGTCAAGGCCTCGAAACATTATTCTGTAAACACAAATTAAGGATTAGTTGATTGCATTTGAATAAAAATATTCGTGTTAAAATAGGAGGTCGTTAACTTACGTGACTTATAATCCTGGCAGTGGTGGCTAAATGGACGTGATGTACGTTGTTACATTAAAAGTTACCTCTGGACACGACAGTCGAACAACAACATGGAATTAATGGCAATTTATGCAATTTAAATCAAAATTGAAGTTATTTTTGCAGAAAAATGAAAAAGTTACCGGAAGAGTTCAAAATGAAGCAGTTTCGCGCCGTATTGATTAAAAGTTTCAATGTGCCCCACTAGGAACCCGAAAAAATGATCCAAGGTTCTCTTCCCGGAGAAAGTAAACTAAGAAAGAAAGGAAATTAATTCCTGTTGATAAGTTTGGGCTACTAGTAGTAGTAGTAACACAACTGCAATTTATGGTCCTTTGAAATTGAAAAATAGGATAAAGGACTAAGGGACTTTTTATTGGAGTCCTGAAACTGAATGAATGAATTGTAGCGAGAAATCGAATTCAGTCCACTGACCATTTCAAAACCAAACCAAGGAAAAGGGAAAGCAAGGGGTATGGCAAATAAGGCATCGGCAGAATGGGATGGAACTTTATTGGAATTCTATTAACGTCAGTTTAGATTTTATCCTGGGCTGACCTCCTTCTTTTCTAATTTCATTTCAATCTGGGTTTCCTTCCGAAATAAACATTTCGGCCATAAGACCAAACTCTTTCCTGTATTCCACCATTATTTTGTTTAGTTTTGGTATTAACCCCTTGGCTTTTCTTTAGCTTGGCTCCTTTTTTCTACGCTAGCCTTCTAGACTTGGATTTAATTTGTCTTTGGGGAATTGAAAGGCAGAAGACACGTAATAAAGTGTTTGCTTATTTCCAACTAATTGCTTCTTACGCCCAATTTGTCCAGGGCAAATAACAATCTTGTCTGTTCGTGCTTGTGCTTTTAAAAATATTTCTCTCAGTAAAAACAAATTCCTGACAGTCGTGGTGAATGGATCTTCGTTATTGATGTAACATATAACAGTGAACAAGTATGAATATGCATCTTAATTTTTATTATAAAAATTAATTTTAATTAACATTTCCCAGGTGAACATCCGGCGGCTATGCAGCACGGAAATCGAAGTTCATCTAGTCAAACACATCTTGGGTCCCTTGAATACTTTCTCTTGTGGGCACTCCTGAGGATTTTCTCCCTTATCACTACGACAACGGGAACTGCAGTCATCAGTTCCAGCTCTAGTAGATGAGTCTAACTGAAGTGTCTCCCAACTAATCCCACACTCAATACTCCTTAAAGTTATCAAAATATTCGACAAAATGTATTAGTACCTTGGGAAGAAACCCACAAGACAAACAGAATATATAGCTACGCCTGCGCTTGGACAAAAAAAAGTGAGTGAAAGTTTTCCTAAAATTCAATCAATCAAGTTTATTTGACATTCGCCCGAAGGCATGGTCAAGTTTTCCTAAAATTGAATCATGACAACCAAATTTCTGTGTAAATGAAAGTTAACAATTCTTTTTTGCTTTTCAGTGTCCAAAGACCACGATGCTACAAAAGGGGAATTGGAAGGATCTATTTTTAAAATCCTCTGATGAATATTTCTACAAATTGTTTAGTTTTAAGATCACATAGTTTTGTAGCAATTAGACTAATCTACACGATAATTCATTTATAAAATACAAAAACCACCAACAATTCCTGATTCGTTTTAAAAACTTAGTTTCTGGCCCCATTGACCCATATTTTAAGCTAATTTTAATTTTAGCGTCTTGCTAAGACATATTTGTAACGCTTAATGACAATTTCATCCTCTTTCCTGCTAATGAGTTTCGATCGTTTCCGTTTTACTTGCAAAATTATTCCGCAAGTTGTGTGCATCCGTTTTTCATTTTGACTCACGTGAATTTAGAGAAGTTCCATAATTTGTATTCCCTATTCAAACTTTCGAAATGAATTTAATCCACGAACGATAGACATTAATCCTTAATTGTGATAATTCTAGACTTACGGTTATTATGTGTTATTAGAAAATTAAGGATTATGGCACGTCTAATTTATGTTTTAAAAGTGATGCAATTGTTAATCCTACTTAAACCTGTTAGAAGGAAACGTGTTTACTAAATAAATTTTAAATTAGGATGTTACTTTTTGCCAGAAAGAATAGAAAAGAACTTTCTAATTATAAATCCCATTAATTAGGTAAGATTTTCTAAAATGAAAATAAATTATATCCAGATTCAATTGTAAATGGTTACTCTGACAACGGCTCTTCTACTTTTGCCTTGGTTTGTGACGCATATTTGTGAAAATTTTCAGTTAAACAATTTTATGTCCAATTCTCTTGGTTTGCAATTTTGATTCTCCACCTTCGCACGGGAGTTGCGATTCTGCAACATTGAAGAAATAATTTTTTGGACAGTGACCGCGCTTTTTTGTGACGTTGAAAATTCTTGGAAGTCAAGATGGGGAGTAAGCCAAGTTGCTTAGTTGAAGATCAAGCGGATTCAGTTTTCAAGAATCAAGTGGTAACTGCTTAAAATTCAGTGATGATTTCAAAAATTCTGGGGAAAACGTTATTAAAGGAATTGTTTCGCCATTTCAGATCCTCAGAGAGTTACTCACGATGTTAAACACAAAGGAAATTCGCAAGTTTCGCAGAATCAACATGGCCGTCGGCTACATGGCATCCAATGTTCTCTATCTTCGTGGGAACAAAGCTCGCAAGATCTCCGACGGGATTGCTATGCGTAGCTTTCTGGATACAATGGGAAAGCGCCTCGGAAACACTCTTTGCTACACTTCCGTCAACTTGGGAGTCTGCGGAATTCCTTTGACTGACATTCAGCGATTCTGTGAGGAATTGGGTCCACATATCCGTGACCTCCAAATTGACCTTGGAAAGATTCCGTACTGGTGGTATCTCTTGAAAAGTGAGCTATTGCACTTCAATACCCCTCAACTTCCTTGTTATGAATTTATCATTAAAATCTCCACTGACAACAGATAATGGGAGGGAGCCTGAGGACTGGAATAAAGGAAAAATCAAGACCAGTTTCTTGCTCGAAGCTTTCTCCAACGTGGAACAGCTCCACCTGACCTTGGCTGATGATGACGGGGAGAACATTTTGACCGGAGATGATTTGCAGCGTGTCCCAGAGTCGTTCCCCAAACTCCGAGTTTTTCAGTGCACTCATTTGGAGGTCTACATCACATATCTGCCGCAGTTGCAAGAAAGTACGAACACTTTCTTCGTCATTGCTGTCACGCGATCTCCGAACCTGGAGCATGTCATCCTTGAGCGTTCGGACTGTTACCTTCCCGGAAACTTCAGACGTCTCCCGCATCTTCTGTCTGAATTCCCTCAGCCACCGGCGTTGTCAATGAAGATGACCTTTCCACTCATCCCCCCATTATTACAACAAAGCTCCCATTGGCAGTTCGTGGTTGACATGGCGGGACAAGGCTTCAATCGACTTCGAACTTTTGACTGCCACTTTTACTTGGGCGATGCGCAAACGGTGGTTGCTCTCACAAACTTCTTGGCTCTTCAGGCACAATCGTTGGAGACACTTTCATTGAGCTGCTCCTATTACGGTGGCGATGACACAGACCCATGGGTTTTCCCTATCTTCCCCAACGTCACGTCCTTGAAAATGGTATTTGATTGTTGGAAGGAAACCGCAATTCCCGCATTTACCTGCCAACATTTCCCAAAACTAACGAATCTGGAACGGCGAGAATACAATGGGATCAGCACCATTTTCTATGGCGACATGCGCATCATTGGGACACAATA
>JAQIWD010001993.1:0-10536 GCA_034694825.1 Anurida granaria | reverse complement strand
TGTTCCTATTTCTGATATTCTTGGAAGGTCGTACCAAAAAATGTTTCCCAAATTGGATCGACCTTCTGAGAAAAGGGTTGCCTGAGTTGGGTTTGGCAAAAAAGGTCGTCGTGGATTGGGTTTGAGAAAAAGGGTCGTCCTGTATTGGGTTTGGCAAAAAAAATCGTCGTGGATTGGGTTTGGAAAAAGGTCGGTTCCCGGCCTACCTGGGGTAGGTTTGGAAAAATCTATTTATAGTTATGCAAACTCATGGTCCTCCTTTCTACTCTAATGATATACTGTAATTTTGTCCTATGTCAGGAAGACCGAGTTGACGACAGGAATGAAGGTGAGGATGAACAAACTGCAGAGGGGTAGCCAGATTCTGCATAAACTGTTGCAAAGTTTGTGAGGAATTCTTTTCACGCTACAGTTACCACTATCTGAAACCATCATCATTGCTTGTCTCTACGGGACGGTGCGCCACTTCTCTCATGGCGAACATACCACCACGTAATTTTATATGTAAACATACTGGGACTTGGTATGATCAAAGTACAGTCAGACGCCATTGTGGTGACAACGGAGCCGAGCTTCAGGTTCATTGCAATTGGACGAATGTCAAGCAATGCTGTGAATCGAAAAATATTTCGATTCTTTCGCATTCCGCGCATGTACACGTTCAACAAGGATACTTTCCCAAAAATTCTACGGGAAGTTATAGTCCAGAACGTCATCAACCTCCTTATTTCATTCTAGACCTTAACCTTGAAAACGCCGCTTTTGCCAAACGTTTATTTGTTATTAGGCATAGCTTGTTTTAAGGAAAAGCACATTTTCATAATTATAACCAAATTAATTTGAATTATTTATTTCCAAAAATGTTGAAGATGCTTCTCTGCTTCAACACTTTTACCGAAATTTTTAATTTTAATTACTAGTCTTATGTTTAATTCTTTATTCCATGTTCTAAATTTCCAATTGATTGTGTATGCTCCAAATACCATGTGAACGCTTCCATTCCTTTGGCGTCCAGATTATCCAACACTTCAGCGCTTTGCATGTCAGGAGCAAACATACAAATTATTTAGCATTGTAGTCTTATATTTATGACATGGCAAACTTTAAATAATTAACGAATCTTAAGGGGCTCAATGTTTGAACTGGGCTCATTAGGAATAAATAATTCAAAAGTGATTCAAAATGCAATTAACCTAGTGGACAGAATTCCTATTATAATTCCAATTACTAATTGCAATTTTGGCTTCTCTATCACCAGTTGCAGGATCGATAAGTAGCACACTACAAGTGGTTCTTCCTTTTTGGAATTGAAAATAAATGGCTAATTTGAATTGCCAAGTTTTCTTTGAACCCCCCACCAAACTCTATTTACCGGGACGAATTGTTTCATTTTTTTAGTCCCTACTTTCCTTAATATAAAAGGCTAAGTTTTTTGTTAGCGCCATTTTCATAAAAGAAGTTCTATTCCGTACTAATTTTTAGAAACTTTTTATTTTATTATCACGACTAATTACTTTTTTTTATCCGAACCAGTATTTCTCCAAACTTTTTGCAGAAGTAACCAGTCTGATTTTCCTCCCACAGATGTGGGTACTAAAATGAGGTGAGAGCAAGTCATAACATCTATAACGTTATTCCTAAAGTTACCATCTAGGTTTAAATGAGGCTACCAAACATCAAACGAGGAATTACGTAAAAAATATACAAAGTCGGTAATACAACGTGTTTGGAAAAATATAGTCCTTTTGGACGATTTGACAACAAGTATGCCATGCTGCATATCAATGTAAACTTGCAATTACGAAGTGACATAAAAAATAACATGTTTCCCATGAACAATTTTTCCTCACTATAACAGTCAAATTTTACAAATTCAAGGTTGGCAAACCAAAACCCATAAATAGGCGAGGGTAGTCTGTACAGATTCCAGAGGCGAGGGTAGTGGAGTGGGGAGAAGCAATCAGCTTTTTTTTCTTTGCATGTCAGGAGCAAACATGCAAATTATTTAACTGTGCTTTCTTATATTTATGAGATGGTAGAGTTTAAATAGTTAACGAGTTCTAAAGGGCTCAATTTCTGAGCTGGTATCTTTAAGAATATTTCATAAGTGTTTGAAAAACAATCACCTAATGAACAGAGTTCTTATCCATTAATTACAATTCTGGCGGCCCCCTCACCAGTTTGAAGAGAGTTCCATCACATTGTTCGTTTTTCCTCCCTTTTGGAAACGGAGATAAATAGGAAACTTGAATTCTTGACGTTTGCTTAGAACATCCTCTCCAATCGACATATTTTGTCCAGTTGTACAAATTGTTTACAGTTTTGTGTTTCAGTCCTTACTTTCTTCAATTTATGAAAGCAAAAAAACCAAGTTATTTGTTCAGCAATTTCAAAACTAGATTCAACGCAGCGATGGAAATTCACAAAATATTCCCAATTCTCCTGGTTGTCTTTGCATCAAACTGTGGAGTGATTTCACTTAAAATTGTACAAAACTTGAATCCTTTGCTTGACGAATACAAAGATTGTTTAGTTTACGTTACCTTTGACCCTAGGGATACTGGTTTGGAGCCAACTACTCATCCGCTACTTCTAAGAGGAGTTCCAACTAAAAAGAGTTTCAACATGACAGATTTCTTGCCCTCCCTTTCCTCTTACAAATGGAATCGAAATCGTCTCAATTTGCCTCCTTACGGTAACCATCGATTCCACTGCTCCGTCTTCTTCTTTGTTCTTTACAAATACCACGAGTGGGACTACATCTGCACTGCAGCTAACAGTAAGTGGAATCTTGTTGTTGGTGAAATTCAGCGCCTTCCTTACCGATTTATTGTAATCAAGGAGACTGGTGGATGGGCTGTTTTGAGGGGAGACTGTAACTATTTTCTATCTATTGCCTTTGTGCGCGTTAAGAGTTCAAAGCCAGTACCCAAGAATTTGGATAAACTCTTTGATGTGGGAATGGCGCTAAGGATTGGAAAAGATTGGAAACTAGTTCCTTTACTTTGCAATACCCTTGGACGGACGCATCCTCGTAATTGTAATACACTCCATCCCAATCACATTCTTATTCACGTATTGTACTTTTTTCAAGGTGTTCTCTCATCCACTCACCTCTGCGGCAACAAATCCACCACTGTGCACCACATTCCAGAAAGTTTTTCACAATACGTTTATCCACGATTTCATTTGAGGGAACCGTTCAAAACGTACAAGTTAGCATTAATTCAGTCTCGACGTGTGATCCAATTTCTACTAATCTTCCACACTACTCGAGTATGTTATTCTCTGGAAACATTTAGTAAAAAATTGAGGCCCGAGCACTTGTACTACAAAGCTCTCGGACATGAATATGCGGGTCGTTTTTTGGAAGAACCGTTTGGTGTTGAATTTGCTTACACGACGATGGTTAACGAGAATTGGACGGATTTCATGGAAACTGACTGTTCTGCCCTCCGTTTTGCAACTTGTGATGGAGTAACACCATCCTACAGTTGGGCCATTTACATCGAACCTTATGACAGTTATAGTTGGGCATCCATCGCATTCACGGCTTGTGTTCTTATCCCATTTGGATTTGGAATTGTGGGAATAGCCAACGGAGCTACGTTGATTTCAGCGATCAAACTCTGGAAAAACTCTTTGTTTCAGATGACCTTTTTGTTAATTGATGTTTGTTTGGATGTGGAGGTAAATTGCGTGAAATGGGTAAAATCTACTGGAATCGTCAAGTTTTTGTTTGTCTTGTGGCTGGTGGCAGTAGTTGTGCTTGTAAATGCATATAAAGGACTTGTGACTGCTCTAATTTTACGCCCAACCACATTCACCCACACAAGATACTTTATGAGCGACATTGATGGTTTCCGAATTTTCACACCAGATAACTTTTATCCCACAGTGAGAGAAAATAATCAAAATTTGACATCAACGGTAATGTTCATCCCAGTTTGTGCTTGCATGGAATCAAATTTCCCAACTCCTCTCTGGAACGTTTCTCTTGATTCAGACCCGATTCCAGACTATTATAAGGGATTGAAAGACAGTGAGGTGTTGGAACAAAAGAAACACGAAACACGTGTTAAGGATTCAATGTTAAAAATAGTTTACATGGGGTGCCAACAGTACAACATACACTCGGGCCACCTTACCAACCTTAGAAAAATAACTGGAATAAATACCAAAATCACTCCCGCAAGGTGCCTGAATTTAACATGGAATACGTTGGCACTAGAAGAATGGGTTATTTATCACAAGGAAGAGAATACAAGTGTATCGACTAAGATAAGTGGGCCTATTGGATATTTTAGAACTGTTATAACTAATATCGGATCAACAATATCTGCTGAAACAGAAACAGAAATGTTGAGCGTACTTGAAAAATGTGATAAGAGTGCATTGATTCATGAGCAACATTTAGTAAATGAAATTGTGGAGTCCTATAAGTTAAAGAAAATCCGAGAACAGACGAAGATTGACTTTGACTTTACCATTAGTGAGCCCATTGAAAAGTACTGTGAAACAGCGTCATTCAGACGCCCAAAAACAGAACATGTGGAAGTAGCTGTTCGAATGTACAGAAAAGCAAGACAATTGTTTGAAAGTGGGATGATTCAATACTGGGACGATTGGTATGACGTTCTGTTTGGAAAAACTAGACAGGAATTGCTTAAAATTAAATTTGCAACAGAAGAATATGCAAAACGACCAAAAACTATGGGTTTAAATTCGACTGTTACCACTTTCTTTCGATTAATCTTTGAGCTGTTGGGAGCTGCCACATTTATTTTCATTTCTGAATTCCTGCCGCGCATACACCAACACATAAAGTCTCGCGACTTTAAGATGAAGTTTAGTCAGAAGTCGAAGTTCCGCCTCCGCCTTTCCCAATTGAAACCCTAAGCGAGAATCCTACTAGTTGAGTAGTATTAAAATTCTGTTTATCACATGAACCAACTTTATTTTGAATTTATTCAATATTACGAAATACACACGTATAAGTATAGATTTATTGTACATGTAATGTACGTACATAGTTTATATAAATATGTATATATTATAGATGAATTATATAGTTATATCCTCCATGTTGAGCACCTCGGCTAAAAATATAAATTAAACGGAAACCTTGTAAAGTTCATTCCTCTAACATTCCGTAATGATCCACATACGCATACAGAATCGTCGCCCTCAACCGAATTCAAAAGTGTTTTGGCTGTGAGTTGATAACTGAAACAATGGAACACTGGAACTGATGAAAGTTTGGATTAATGCTAAGAGAACAATTCGACTTAATTGAAGCCAACCTCACATGAATTGGCAGGATAGCTTTAGTTTGTTCAACAAACAGACAACAACACAGGAACGAGAATATTTCCTTGGAGTTTGAACTTCTTGTTGAAAAAAAGAAGGATAAGTTTGTGAACTACTTTTAATCCCTCATTAAAAGTATACACATTTACACATTTCAATTTGGCTACACGTCAAATAAAACGAATTAAAATTGAATTTGAAATAATTCCTTGGATTATGAACTTTTAAAATGCCGTGTTCCTTAAACCTGTGAGCCATCGCATTATATTTGAAAAGACAGGGCAAACCAAAATCAATTAAAAGATCCAGTTTACTGAACTATTTGTAGTTTCCTCTCGGCTGGTCTGATAAGTTATGCTACGTCTCATAACACTAAGTGGTAAGACGGGGAACGAACAATTTTAATGTAAAAAAGCATGAATGCCCAAGAGAATAAAAGGAAAGACATGCACCGGATTTCGGGAACATTAAAACACGTGCTGACGTAGTTGAAAGTATTTCAATCAAAACCAGATCAACTACTCTTGCCCCAACTAATAAATAATAAAACTAAAATTATTATATATAATTAAATAATAATTAATAAACAACAACCAATACAGTATCAAAAAAGAGAATGAGAATATCCTGACCGTGGAAATGTGTGTAAATTCTGTTTGTTAACTGTTTACTAAACTATAATTTTCCGTTATGTCAAGGGCTTTATATGTTCACTTCCCCAATATCCAATCTAAATAATTTGAACATTTGGAATGTTTTGAAACATTTACACAAATTTTTTTGTAAATGTTTAAATATGTTTTCAGGTTTTAATGTTTTGTAAATTTTGATAAAAGAGATTGAAATTTTCATGCCATCTTAAAATTCTGTAATAATTTTTGAACTTCCATATGTGTTCCCAAAACATGGTATTCTCCAACTCAGATGAGCGTCGGTAAATAACTTCTGACATTTACGTCTGCCATTAGTCTTTTCCCATAAATTAACTCTCCTTCGGTATACGTAAATGGAAGTAATTCGAACGGGTCTCACGGTTTAGTAACGAGAGATTTGTGTACATTCCAATTCGCTTGCTCAACGTTTATCACCGTCTGAATATTCATTATGGAATTTTCCATTTCAATATAAACGGACTAAAGCCGTGGTGCAACCAAGTACCGTCAGTGACGGACGGACTTTGGTCATTGGGGGCTTCGGATAAGACCCGGCGACTTTCATTTGTCATCTCCGATGTCATCCGGTGGTTTCTGGAGAATACCCCGAATTCGGATTTTTCGGTTTTTCGGGGTGTTAGAGGTCACGGATTCGGGACCCACAATAGCTTTGCGTTTCATGAAAAGTTAGGACAAAACTTTTTTTTACCCCGACTTCGGATTTTTCGGGGTTTGACCTGGAAGCAAGTGAATGAGATCAACGTCCCCCCGCCAAAAGTGGATGCCTTCGATGAGACGGACAACTTTTGTAGAGGTCATTTTTCACTATGTCAGTCATACAAATTATTGACCCCAAGAGTTGAGCCCCCGAAGGAGGTCACTTCCGGTCAAACTAATGGAATGGTGGATTCACTATCTGTCGAAACAGAATATAAACATATCGACAAAAATAAGTGGACCTATCGGCTATTTTAGTTATCTTTCCAACCGGCCAAATAAAACAGAAATGCAGAGAGTACTAGAAAAGTGTGATAAGAGTGCAGTGATTAATGAGCAGAATTTGGTGTAATGAAATTGTGGAATTCTACAAGTTTCAGAAAATCAAAGATGAGAAGCTGATTAGCTTGGATTTTACAATTAGTGAGCCCATTGACAAGTGCTGTAGAACAGTGACATTTAAATTCTCAAATATATGATATGTGGAAGTAACTGCGCGAATGTACCAAATTTCAAGACAACTTTTAGAAAGTGGGCTGATTCAATACTGGGACGATTGGTATGACGTCCTATTTGGGAAAAAGAAACAGGAATTGCTCAGAATAAAATATGCAACAGAAGAATATGGAAAGAAAACAAAAAGGTATTGGATTAAATTCAACCGTTTCTGCCTTTTTTGGAGTTATCTTTCAGCTGTTCGCAGTGGCTTCACTCCTTTCTGGGCTGAATTCATAAAACAGATCCATCAATTTGTAAAGTCTCGCAACTTTAAGATTAAGTTTGGTCAAAAAACCAATTATTGAAATTACGCCTGCACCTTCCCCTTTTCAAACTGTAGGAATAACAAAAATACATAAAATTGTAGCATAAAAAACAAGTCAACCGGTAGAAAATCAACACCAAAATCTGCCGCACTATTAAAAAAAGCTGCTCTCAAAACTCTGTTTTGTAAACTGCGTTGATCCAAAAAAATTAAATTAGACGCACATTATTTGGTTAGATTAGTAAAATATATTTAATTTTAACGCTGCGTGCATTTTTGTTCATTGGAACGGAAGCTTCCAACAAGTTCATTGTAAGCATACGTAGTGGGTATTCAATTAAATTTGTGTTACACTGGTTTCCTCTAAATATAAGCGATGAATATTTTCGTAGTCGGTACAACATTCTTCTCGAACATGAACCATGTACAATCTCATGCCAGCAGTTCAGAACCATTTGTGGCATTAACCACTGGACTAACTCACTCCCTAATAGATTGAAATAGAAAAACGGTGTTTTCATAGTTCCCCAAAACAAACAAAAGAGTTGTTATTTAAACGTTTTTTTCAAGGACATTAAAAAACCAATAGTACATGATGGCATGCTATTTGCTTCTATTTATTTGATGTAGTTCTGAAAGTGCCTTTATATCAATAATGACAAGAATAGTATTTATTTAGAACATCCTACAAGATAAAGGTGGAGCTTACCTAAATATACCTTTTAGATTTTCGTTAGAGTAAAGAGACTTACGAACAACATTTTAGAAAGCTGTAGCACATTGTTCGAATATATTCAAATTGTCGATATTATTTCTCGCCAAATTTTTGTTAGTAATTTACTAATATGATTTCCAAAACTTCGCTCCAAATTTTCATTTATGTGATTAAAACTTGGGATCACATTTGGTTATCTCCATTTTCATGGAACGAAAAAACTCACAACGTCCGCTCTGACCGGCATATTTTTTCGCTCAATTTCCTTGGGATCAAGATTAGAGTCCACTTTTGGAAATTTTTCACCACCGGCGTCATTTTCACAGAAGGAATCTCATGCCTCTGTTTAATCTATGCAGTGATCCGTTTTGGTGGCACCGCTGGTGAGCTGATATTGCTTAGTTGTTTCTTGTCTTCCCTCATCGTCGCCATTTCTATCCACATCATATTCATGAACCGCGTTGATGAAGTTCTTGAAACTTTATATGGACTACTCCTCTTTGATAGGAAATTGGGTAAATTTATTTTTAAAAAGTTTTAACTACTATGAAATAAAATATATTTATGACAAAAAAATCCAAAGTCAACATTCTAATTTACAGAGCTAAGTTTCAACCAATTGTCCCCCGAGAAGGACGGGATTGAGCGGATTCTTCAAACTCTTTTTTTTTTCGCCATTTTTTTAAGCATCCTAGGACCACCTGCTTTTTATTTTTTACTTCAGGAAGATATTACATTTCTGGTATTTTTGAAAATTCTACTGAGACTGGTGCCAGGGGGTGAAGCCATTTTTGTAATTTTGTTTGGAGTTGTAGTGTCGTTTAATTGGTTTCACTTTTCACTCACAATAGCAATTTTTCTACTGCACTGTAATACAATCACCTCATGGCTCCATTTTCAAAATAATTGGTAAGCTGTGTATGATAGTTATTGAAAACAAATGAAATATGTTCAGGAACTAACGTTCAGGTACTGATTGGTTGTAGGTTGGACAGGAAAGGGTCGTCACTGGACATACAAGGACGACAACTCCTGCGCACACTCTACAAGGCGCATCAAATTTTGCATTTTTTTGCTAGCAACATTGTATTTCATCTTTTACCGATTCTCCTTTCATTTGGTTCCACCACCGTAATCACTTCTGCCTATTCTGTCATCCGATTGAGGTCACTCCTGAATCCCCCACTCACCATGCTGCTTGGACTCATTGGTGTGATTATATTGAAGCTTTTACACATTTGTTTACATCTTGCAGCTCGCATCACGGAATTGTCGCTATACTTTAAAGCCGCATTTGCTAAATATGCACAAATTGAAAAAGGGGATTTTCGGTTTCTGCGTTCAAGCCCACAACTCGTGTGGAAAGTTGGCGGAGTTTATATTTTGAAACCAGAGACTTTTGCCATCATGCTAAATGACATCATTGTTTCCTCAGTTGTCAATTTATTAATTCTTTTTTAAATCAAAATATTTCCAAACATCGGTCATTTGTGCGAAATTGCGAAACCTAGAAGTTTAGAGGAATGTAGCCTCAGAACTATAGTCCGTTCACTTAGTTTACCCAAAGTGCGGGTGGAGCCTGCTGAGTTGTAAGCCCGCCCACACCGCCTTACTTTTCTGGCCCGTTTCCTGGCAAGTAGCTTGGCCTTGAAACATTTGGCGGCAATTTCATTCAAAATTAAATGAATCGTAGGGGGAAAGGCACAAACGACCCCTCTCACCCTACCTCTTCCTCCCTCTTTCAACATGGCTTTACTCCAGTTATGAAATTTGTCTTTTACGACGGGCAGGGCTTGCGGGCGCGCGAAAAAGCAGGATTTTTTGATAAACTAAGCGAACGGACTATAAGAAAACTATACCACAAAAAAAACTATTGTCTACAGGGTGCCCAATATGTATTTTCTCCCTTACGACAGGCCGAACCATTCGTCGTAAAAAATCCGAGCTATACGTCGTTGGAAAGCTTAGGTCAAATCTAAACTGAGGATGTTCAAAACTATTTTTTATTCTTTATAGCGCATGCGCAGATGGCAGCGATTTGCGCAAAAACCGCGAAAATTGCAGGTGAATACTATGAACCAAGTATTGCAAAAAAAAATCCTTGTATGGCATCGTACACAATTTACGTAAACTCAAAAAGTCATATTTTACGACCCACCCACCCCACCGTAATTTCATTGTCATTTTAGACATGAGGGACACACCCCACCCCCCTGTTTACGTCATTTTTTTTGAAACTATATTAAAACACAGGTACAATAAAAATAACAAAGGTAACACACGTGTTAAATTCAATCAAACAGGTATTGCTCATTTTCACAGTCAACAAATGGACTAGTCATCCAGTGTTCTAAGTTATGAATGATATGTATGTCTTC
>JAQIWD010001992.1:0-10540 GCA_034694825.1 Anurida granaria | reverse complement strand
ATTGACCTCTCGTTTGTCTCCTCCCTGTTATTAAACAAAAGAAATTAAATGAATGGCAGGGATACTGGCAGTGTCATTCATAAAAACTACGGTCAAAGGTCAATGCCTCTTTAAACCTTTGGAGTACTGGCCCGACTACTGGTGATAGTCGCCTGGCGACTGGCGACAAAATCCGACCTGAAAATCCTTGTGGTCTTGAAAATACTTCTGATACAACAGCGAATGCAACATTTGTAAAATGTTGATCTTATTTTGCAGATTCCATCAAGTTCTTTCCAACAATACGCCTGAAAAACATTCCGTATCATCAAAAACAAACGACTCTTTCACCCCTTCCAGGCCCCCTTGTAGTAATGAATGACATTTCTACCACACCCTCCCTATAAAAATATTCTTGGAGATGAATGAAAAGCGTCCGCCTGTGACACGTCGGAGGTGCGAATGAATAAAATCCCAGCGCTTCGCCTTTTTAATCTGATGATGACGGGGAGGAAGGATGAGCCCGAGTCATTTACAAGGCCCAGATTACATCACAAAATTCAAAAGAACCCAAGGCATCTTCCACATCTTCCTTCATCTCCATCATCCGTATTCCAATTAAGAAGAGACGACATGGAGGATGGGGACTGGGGGTTAATCCCCGTGTTTGTCCCCTTGGTTCAATTAACTTTCTCCTTAATCCGCCAATCCTTGATTGTCGCAATTTGCAACAACACAACTTTGCTTTTGTTTTTCTGGTTCTGGAACCACCGATTTCGGAGAGATGCATCACAGACTTTCCCCCTGCCTTGTTGTATAAGGCGCTGCTTTGGGAATAGTAATTTTGTTTAAGCGATCCGATGTATCAGTGTAGGAAATCCGAAGCTTGGAACTGTTTAATCCCATTAGGCCGTTGACCGTTGTTTGGCTCGCGTAATCCTGCCGAGTCTTAAGCCTCTTCTGGTGTTTCTTCCCCAGTCAACACTCCTCCAGAACTTCCTCTGGTCCTAATCAAATTTAATTATCTACGGAGAAAAACAGAAGGAACCGGAGGATATTTCTCCAGTTCAGTGCTTTCTTTTCCAGAAAAAAGTTACGAATCACTGGCTTCACTGGAGGTAATTTTTACTTTCTCGGATCGAAACTTATGCACCGGGGCACAAAATGGCGGAGACCTGACGTGGGTGGATTGGCGTTTGGCGGTAAGTTTAAGTTGCGTCTTAAGTAATTACACGTCTTCCAGAATTAGAGCTGGAGAAAGTGTAATGAGTTCCTCGCATGTTCTTGCCTACTTCCCCGGGGTCATGTTTCTAATGTGCCACGGTGGCAGCGTCGCCAAAGGGGAGGAGGGCTGGACGGTGAAAAGAAATCAAAAAGGACACTGCCGGGGTCATTCCGCAGGGGAAGAACAAGGGAAGTAGTAGCCATCATTAAACGTGCCTAATTACACCATTCCTACTTTCTACTTTTCCATAAACTTTCCCCATTCTTTTTTCCTTTGAAATTCCCCGTCGAGCTCTTCAACTTTAGCCAAATTAAGCTCCGTCTTGAGATTCTGATGGTCGTTTGAGGAGGATTTCATGAACCCCCGGTGGTTAACTGAAAATAGACCTCTGTCCAGCAAAACTTAGGTCCGTAGCTCGCAGCTCGTCCAAAAGTTAGCTCGATCGCCCCCTCTGCTAGGGAAGATGGCGAGTTGCATGCTAGATCCCAATTAATCAATGACTAATTTCTGAATTAAATAATTAGCTGGGAGAAGTGATCCCGGGTGACTTTCTATCCCAATTGAGGACTTGAGAAGAGGGTTGCCCTTAATTCTGTTACCAGCGATGGCCGGAAGGAAGGAGGGAAGCTGTTACTAATTAATGGTTAAAAATTGTTCTCCCTAATTCAGCTCCTTAATCCAATTACTCCAGTTCTAGTATCCTAAGCTCCTCCAGTTGATTAAAGCTTAAATGGAAACCCAAGACCAAGACTTAAGGAAGGGAGGAAGGAAAAAAACGAGTTCTAGAAAAAGTTCCCAATTAAGAGGGAACCAGTTCGTGCTTGGTCTTGGCTTCTAAATTTATACATCCAGATCTTCAGCCCGAACACGAAGGAGAGGACTAATCCCTAAAAATCTTCTCTAATAAAGCTTAACCATTTTTACAGTTAAGGACAAGATGGAAGAGATGCTGCTGGATCTCCCCCACTTACCAGCTCTCCCCAGCACTTTTCTACCACAAAGAAAGCGTTAATTCAGAATCTTCTCACTCACAGATTAAATTACAAACTTCCTCTCCAGGAAAATCATAAAGTAGGAATAAAGCCTCCTTCGTCCTTCCGTTGTAAATCCAACCCCAGGAACTTTAATTTTAAACCAAGTTGCAAATTAAACTTCAACCAGTGAAGGTCAAAGTGCGCGTCGTTGATACTGAAACCCCCGAAATATTTTTATTTTTGACAAATCGCCGAACATTCTACCCACGTCCACCACGTTTCATTAAATTCGTCATCCCATTCCTCATTTTTTCAATTTCTTAAAATTTATTGCCAATTTGCTTGAATTTTTTTGCAAACTTTTATAAAATGCGGACATTTTGTAAAATGTGGATTTCTAAAATTAAAACTACTCCGAGCTTCTCAAGTTGTATGTTTTTACTTGGAATTTACCCCTCTTCGACTCGTTTCCGTGGAATATTGGGAAGATCTCCTTAAAACCCTTGGCGTCGCGTGTCTTGCTCTTCTTAATTTTATGATTGTAGGGAAGAAGTCTCGGATCCTCCTGCCAAACTATTTTTAAATACGCGTAGTTTTCAAGCAATTAAAAAAGGAGCATCTTCCCCATATCTCGGGCCTGAGGATCCTTCCCCTGCCTTACTTGTGAGTACCATGCCATATGCCATCAACCCATCATCATCTCCCGCAGCATCCCCAACGTCTTCCTTTTGCCAATTAGAAATTGAGAAATAAAATATTGTCATTGCCTGACAAGGAGGCGAAGCCAGGGAATTAATCTAAACAAAACTAGGAGCCAAATTAAACTCGGGATGAGCTCATCCTTTGGCCAGAAGCGTCCAGGCCCAGGTCTCCAGTCACCGTAATTATCCTCGAAAAAGATGCAAGGGATGTTCTTAGGCACAAGGCAGGACCGGACAAGACAAAGTGTCTGTTAAATCCATTAAGTTTGACCCTGGATGCTATGGACACTCCCATACAAGAAAGGAGCTGGAAATGCGGACATGACATGGAGAGGCACAGCTGTGAGTCTGTTTGGTTCCTTTTGTGTAATCTCTTCCAAAGCTCCAAATCTTCTTTGGACATTTGGAAAACAAGCTGGGAATTAGGGAATTTATTCAATTAACTACTCCCTTCCTACTCCTACTTTGTCGAATGAGGCAAAGGAAGAAAACTCGGACCGGAATTGGAGATCGAAGGAAAGGAAAGACGGGAGAAATCTCTAAATTTTTACTGGTTCAATCATGGTATCGGGGGGAAATCTACCAAAATCGGATGGTAAACTACAAAATCCACCAAAGAATCTAATTCCTCGAGCTTCCTTCACTTTCACCAGAAACCCAAGGAATCAGGGATTTCTTTTTAAGCGAGAGAGAATTACTTCCTAATGAACTGAAGGCCTGAAACAAGAGCCAGCAGTCGGCAGCATATGCTAACTTTCTCCATTTAGCAAATACGTGAAGCTGCACCACCCCACTTTCCCCAAACTTTCACTTTTTTCTCAAGATAC
The DNA here is from genome assembly GCA_034694825.1 of Anurida granaria. Lineage (NCBI taxonomy): Eukaryota > Metazoa > Arthropoda > Collembola > Poduromorpha > Neanuridae > Anurida > Anurida granaria. The sequence goes on along the minus strand of JAQIWD010001992.1, from coordinate 6,834 downwards.
TAAAATAGGAGGAAAAAAAGAATTTTTCTCTCCGTTTCTTGCGTTAAATTCACCAGGGTGAGCGTTAATTTTCAATGCGTCGATGACTAAGCCTTCTGCCTCCCTGTTTTCTAATTATTGTAAAAAAGGCCTTCACCCCCACTCCGTTTCCCCGAAATCCGAAGAAACCTGATAAATAATTTCCGAGGGTGAAGGGTGGAGTGGGTTCATCTAATCCTGGATGAGAATCGATGGGAAGAGGATTTCTGATGGATGCATATGCACTTTGGGTGTCCTCCTCGGGGGACTTTTGCTGCCTGGAATGGGTAGACTACCCGGGTAAATTCCTTTTTTTCATCCCCCTTCCACAGTTTTTTATGACTGGGGAAGGGGATGCGATGAAAAAACGGTGGATAGGACAACAATGTTCGTGTTCGTAGGGCTTGTGATGGTTCCATGGCCAAATGCAGCCAGTGTGTGCACTTTCCCTCCCCTTGCCTTGCTCCGACAACATATCGATCCTACTCACTTGTCACTTCAGGGAAACCTGCCACTTCATGACGTAATCCTAAAACAAGGAAAAAACTCCCATTGTTCTTACTTCTATTGCCAGCCCGAGTTTCCTTTGAAGCTTTCTCCCATTCATCATCCACCGAACAAAACTTGATCATTACTTTCATTATCATAAGATTCGGCGGTGGTGGTGGGGGAGAAAGTTCCGCCGATCGGATGTCCATTTCGACTCACTTGAGTCAACAACCACCCGCCCCTTCCTCCTTCCTCCATTAATTTAAAGTGAAAGTTCATTTACTCAAATTAGAAATCGGCCGGAAATGACCTTTTTTCTGCCAAATTTTTGGCAACTTTCCATGGTTTGGGGAGTCGTAAAACCGAGAATTGCTCTTTCCGCGATGAAATCCTCATTCATTAAATTTTAGTTTTGTATAAATCTTATTCACACTTCCAAATTTTTTATCATTACCAGATTGTTCGAGATCTTAAAGGAAGCTGAGGCGAGGCGAGGCGAGGAGGAAATTATTTTCTATTTTAATACAAATTCCTCCATCCCCCCTCTCTATTTTTAGCCCTGACCAATCTCCACTTTTAAATTATAACCAGTTACTAACTAGTGTAAAAAAGTAGGCAATTTGCCCGCATAAACATTAGAGATGCAAAATTAAATCCCCTTCGTTTCCCTTCCTGTTTCTGAAAATCCATTTCTTTCCAAATTCTTTAATCCCAACATCATCAACCTCTTCAACCTCCTTCCGAACCAAATAGGAGCTGAAAAACTGTTTAGCTGCACCAAGATGAAGAATTTTGGAAGAAAAAACGATGAGCTAAGAGACTTTTGCTACTCATTTGGAAGACGAGGGGAATTAAGCCAGGAGAAATAGAGAGGCTATTAATTTCAGCTATTCAATCCAATAAGCACGCTCACTAACTTGCTATTTTTAGAAGCACGAGATTCACAGATACACATGACGGGAAGAGCCCAGGAAGATGAAGGGAGTCTTCTTGACTCTTGAAAATATGAAACAGGATCCAGAAGCAACTGGCTTCCCTACCCCTGCCTCCTCGTCACCATAAACATCCACCAGAAATCTATCTGTCATCCCCTTCGTCCTTTTATCCAACCGGGCAACGTGCTCCGCATCGTGCCCTTTTTAGTATCGATTTCTTCGGCACAAAATGTTTGTGCCACATCCCAAGTTCATTGACTGCCGCCCACGCTGTAGCTCAGGTGGAGACGGAAGAAGATCAAGGTCGATGGGTTTGGTGAAAGAGATTCATGATCAGAAGAATTCGACCTTTATTCTTTTATTGCTACACTCCAAGAATACTCCAGGAGCAGCAGGAGCAGGAATGGCCAACGCAATATCCTCACTTTACGAGTCTCCTTTCCCAGTTCCTTCTCCAGCAAGGAAAGTATCAAAAAACTCCTTTCTCCGCCTTTTCTTGGAACTCTAGTTGCACTTTCACCAACATCAACAAGTGAAACCAAAAGATTCCCAGTCCATCTCCCTTGCTTAGAAGTACTTGGAGTATGGCCCTGGCTCTCCCCCCGGTCTCGTGTGTCAGAGTCTGTAAGGTCAGTGGGTATATTGATTCTGCGCTTGGACCTGCATACTGAAGCCTCACTACTTGGGTTCTATTTCCAGTTACACACACTACTAAACTATTGATTTCCCATTGATAGGTCAGCTGTCCTCCCCTTGCCCTTCCGTGCCCGGACGTGGTTAGGGTCGAGAGTCATGCCAAGCAAGCCAAGCCACAAGGTAAAGGCTCGTCGGGACGAGGCGAGGAGATAAAAGTAAAGCGACGAGGGAGCTGAGCCGTAAAAGTAGCAGAGCCGGGACGGGAGATCAGTCCCAAACACATGCTCTCCTAAACCACTGACCGCTGGAACACAAATCTGACTTTGTGGTTGGGAGAAAGGGGAATTTGAACTGTCATCATCCCTCAGAGGATTAAGGAAGGAGTCTAATCCCCAGGGATTACATCACCACCACCACCAATTCCACCCAAACCAACCCCAACAACAATCAAAGAAAGGTACACGGGGAAGAGAACTGGAAGCAGAGGGCACCAGGACACCGAGAAAATTAAACCGAGAAATCAGGAGAGCAGGGGGAGAAACAATTGACCAGGAAAGAGAAAGCAGGGAGGGACAAGAGGGGAAAGGTTAATTCTCATTCTGGTCTCATTTCATCATTATCTCCTCGTTTTCACTTAAAATGGACTCCACTTTCCCAAGCCATTACACAAGACAAACTTGGCAATTGGTTTACAATTCTCCTCCTCCGTTTCCAGCAGACCAGATGAAGTGGGAACGGGGTGTTTTGTTCTTAATTTTAAATTCCACGTGCCTACAATTAATTTTGATAAAACTAGACTTGGAAATGGACACGTGGATGGTGGAGGAGGAGGAGGGATGAAAAGGGAAGTTGACGAATGTCCAGTCCTTCCTTCGATAATGAGAAAGTGGAGATGAGGAGAAAGTCGAAGAAAGTTGGGAGATAATAATAATAATAAGATGAGAAAGTCCAAGAGGGAAGAAGGAAGGAAAGGAAGGACGTCATCCACATCATCTCCTCAGTTTTCCTTTTTTCACTTTAGGAGAAAGTGGAAGACAAAAGCAAACAAAATTCTTCCTCAGAGTCATTTCACCATTCTTCTCCATCTTTTTCTGGCTGCCTTTCCTTTTTTTTCCTTCCTAATAAACTCAGCAGCCAACTAATAGCCTCCGTCACCTCCAGCCCCAAAACGCTTATTAACAAAAAAAGGAAAAGAAAATACATAAGAGGATCACCAGGAAATCAATCAGAAGTCCCAAAATCATCGCCCTCCCCCTCCTTTCACCATCCACTTTCACCATTTTCTCTTCCTGAAAAATCAGAGCTAGTAATCCCAAAAATCAGGGAGACAATTTTGGCAAGAGTTGTTAGGGCCATCCATAACGCTGAAAATATTTTTATGAGCAAGAATTCTGTTTTTCTACTTTCTCCGCACCCAACTTTCTCCACTTACGAATCAATTATGCTCAATTGAAAGTAATTTTGACCAAAAAGAAAACGAGTGGACCTGCCAATTAAGAAGTTTTCCATAATTAAAGGCCCGTCTTTCAGTTTAACCAGGGGACGGAAGGAGAGCCCCTCTTATTAGTCCATTAATTCCCGGGGCTTCACCTTTATGAAATATGAATTGAGGTATAATGAGAGTGTGGGTCGTAGTTTGGGCCTGTACCTCCCTCACCTGTCCCCTGTTATAATCACGCCAGGAAGAATTAAGATAAGAAGGGAAAAGGGGTCACATAATTACACCAAGGACACACGAACCCTATTAATATCAGCAGGAGAAAGCAGTCCAAGCCAAACTCGGGCCATTCAGCTACCAAACTTAATAAATTTACCATAACTCTCGCGTGACATGGAGATGATTAATAAAGACCAGCAGGACAGCCAAGGAAACCTCCCGTTAAAAATTCATCGTTTGTGGCTTTCTCCTGGTTTTGATTGGCGGATTCCTAATAACCGCAGCAGGCCCAGGGAAGTATTTCCCCGAAACCCCCCAAAAAACTTGGATAGGAAGGGAGAAAACTAATAATAGTAGGAGAGATCCATTGATTCTCATTTGGGCGACTGCCAGGGAGGGAGTCAAGCCTTGGCCAACCGGTGGACTAATTTTGATTTCACTTAAGAATATTAAGCCTGGCTTTACTCAGATTGGGATTTATGGCAGGAGATTCCCTTCCCTAGGCTTCCTCCAGTATGTTTTCTCGGTTACACACATTTTTAAGAGCTTCCTTTACTCCTTAGCCTTTGCTTACTCATCTAATCGGGCGGTCTTATTAAAAGATGGTTGGAAGGATAGGACAGGACCGCGGCGGTGGAAGCGAGCGGTGGTCCACCGCCGGGCTCCATTCCTCCGATATTATTTTTATTAGGAAAATTTATTATGGTCGAAATGCGGTGGACATGAGTTACAGAGGACAAGACAAGGGAATAGGAGGAGAGGAGCATAGGACACAGGGCTATCTGAGCCCATTAATAAATCGATACTAATTTCTAGGCCCATTGCCACGGAACCCTCGGATCATAACCCCCACCACAGAATTCAGGGAAGAAGACAATAGGAACAATGGGGATCTCTATCAGAATGGGACCAGGGTGGGTTATGCAACTCACAACTCAAGTTTTTCCAGGGAAAGTCAATCCACCCCCAAAATCAATACGGAATCAAAGTTATCAGAAATTAAATTCATCCCTCGGCCCACAAATCACGGGGAAATTAGAAACAGGCTGTCAGCGGTCCTTCCTGGAAGACGCTTCGACCTCACCGCCCGCAGCACCGCCTCAGGCCATAATTGCCAAAAAGCGGAAAACTTTGCGATTTTGACTGAGATTCGGCATTGGCAGGACGAGGAGGAGACAATGGGTGAAAGTACACGAGGATAAAAATATACGGAAAGGCGACAGAGTGCAAAAGAAAGAAAGTAGGAAACTAATCAATAAAATGCACCACCGTCCCCACCGTGTGTGTGTGTGTGTTGGCACGGCGGAAAGGGTTTCCTTCACAAGGGAAAGGAAGGGAAGTCACAAGCCCTAGTAACTTGCCTTAGTAGTTTTCTTGAGGAATGACAAAGGACCGGGGCCGACTCTACATGTTCTTCCCTTTCATAAACCCTGTCAACTCCTTCCTATTGATTTTGTCATAAGAGGGAAGTGCGTGCATGCGATTCTCCTGGGCTGTACATTCCCGCATCCCAGCTTAACTATAGCCAGCCCAGTGAACCGCTCACTGGAAATTAAACTGAGGGAAAGTACTGGCGTGAAACCCCGAGTCCACTTTGTCCAATTCTCACCTTTCGCCGCATGTTAAATCCAGTCGTGAATGCAAGTAAAGAAGAAAGAAGACCACGAACCATTAGCCTACCCACTAATTAAAAGTGGGAAGTGTGGGGAAAGTCCGCCCCGTTCCTTCCCTCCCCTCTTCCCCACTTTCTCCCTTTAATTACAAAACTCTTATCTAATCCAGAGTCTCTCCTGCCTAATCCAACCAAATCACGCCATTTAAACAAGGCACATGCTCACCACCCAACGGAGCTGCATGAGCTGCTGCGCTGAGTCGAAACCAAAACCAATTAAGGAGCTCTAGGCTTTCTCCAGCGCTCCAGCGCACCCCGGCAATGAACAAATAAACAATGGGAATGGAGCTCTTAATTAATTTTCATGGGAAAAGCCTTACAACACTCCTAAAAAAGCTTCAATCCAGCAACAACTTTCTCCACTTTCTCCAGGTCGGCTCGTGACCGTTCCAGGGACCGTTTGGATTCCTTTCCTACTTTCTCCTGGATGAATTTGTAAAAAATAAAGCTGGACGTAACTTGTCCATTAATTGATTTTGGTGGAGCCTTCTGTTGTGCCAAATGAGGGGTGGACGAATGGGGGGGGGGGGTCCGAATGGTGAGTAGTGTTAGATTAGAAAGAAAAGGAGGAGGGAGTGATTAAAACTGATGTATGCTGGGCTTCCTTTCAGGCTGGTTGTATGTTATTTCCGAATATTTCTCGGCGGATATCCATTCTACCTACCCGATTTTTTTCCGCTTCCCGATTTCTCCCCTTGATTGTGTATATGAGCAAGGAGCAGGAGGAGAGTGTTAGTGGTGGTGGTATGGGGTGGCTAGTGCGTGGCTCCTACCCGGGACTTTACCCGGGAGAAAAATGAGTCCAAGTAGGGAACAAAGCACTGGTTAATTACCCAAAGCACGAGAGAGTGGAGAAAAAAAAACGGGAGAGAGACGCTGAAATCCTGAGTGCTTTACATTTGACTTGAGAGAAAGAAAAGGAAATGGGAGACTCGCATGGAAAAACGAGATTTTCTCGGGGTTTTTTCCCTTTTGCCTTTCAAAACTTAGTAGTACGCACACCCTGGGCTTGGGCTTGGATTCGAGAAGAAGTTGAAGTGGTGGTGATGATGGGGAAGAAGAGATTAAAATGGTCAGGAAAAAGGAGGATTACGTAATTTTTTCTTAGCCAAAATCCAAAGGCTACCTTCATTCAACTTCAAATTATGGAAGGAAAATACCTGGTTGGAGAAAGCAAAGTTTCGAAAACTTTCCCCAAATTTAACTTTTAAGTTAATTTGTAATTAACAGGGTTTTTCCAGTGGACCCTGGTAATTAAGAATGGGGAGGAAGCAGCGCCCAGACAAGAACCGATTTCAACAAATTCTTTTTGCCTCACCTGGGTTGAAAAAAACTTTTAGTTGCTGAAAACTCTTGTTGAATTGTTTGCTAACTTTAATGACTGGCGTTGAAATTCGTGTAGGAACTTGATTAAGCAGTAGACGCTG
>JAQIWD010001991.1:0-10541 GCA_034694825.1 Anurida granaria | reverse complement strand
ACAAACTAAACCCTTGTCCGAGCATCCAATCAGGAAAATTGGCCACATGAATTTTATGATGCCATTTTACAGATGAAGGAGCTGGAGGCAAGGTGAGTTCAAAAGTTGAAAACGATGGAAAAAATCAGAATTTTCACATACAGAAAGGTAATTAAAGTTCCAAAAGAATTTTTAAATTCAGTGGAACATCGCTGGATTTTGTGCTCCTGAATTCAGAATTTCCTGATATTTAAAAAAAAATTTAAAAAAAAAAAAAAAAAAAAAAAAAAAAGAAGAGCGAAGTTATCCTTTGCTGCACACCTTGGCGAAATGAAACGAGGTCAATCGGAATCAGTCCGTTCGAACTCCGGTGCTTCGAGCCTGGAAATATCATGAAGACTTGGAATTCCATAGGTTAGGTTAGGTTCCATAAGCATCAGCCTTAGTTCGCAGCCGACCGCCGCGGCGGTGTTCACGGGATAGCGACTCTTTCAGGGAACCGTGACCAAATCGTCAGGGTTCCATAAACTCCATTTCCTGCGGAATCCATTAAATTGCGTATAACCCCGACAATAACAACAACAATCCCTTGTAACCCCCTCGTATGTGTGTATCCCTTCCCTTTATCTTCCTTCATCTCCTAAACGTCCTCGCAAGTTTTATGTCCCATTCTGTAAATTTAACTCCTTTTTGCAAGCAGATGGGGGAAGAGAAAGGAAATGCGAATCTTTCCAATCGTAAAAATGAGACTCATAATTCTAGTTACTAGAACCGATAGTTAATGGGTTCTCTTCATCCATCTACACACTTTATGCTTTTTAATGTCACCATTTAAAGTCCCAGTGCCACTGCCAGCGACATTAAAGTTTCGACTGTCGTCTTTTGCGGATTCGTAAGCCGTGATAGAAAACAAAATAGGACACCAATGACATCAACTCTAAAGTTTTATAATTTTGTTGCCTATTTATGATTGGGCTGGACGGGTTTGAGTAATATATGACTCAACTACTAGTAAAACCCCTTTTGAGGTTAACGCCTCCCCTCCGCCATGGTCCTGGTTCAAAGTTTGACAACAACAACATTCGGATTTTGCAATTTCGCAAATTTTAACGACACTTAATTTATTTCCGCTCCTTTCCATCCCTTTCCTCACACAAGTCTCGTAAAAAGTGTTTTCCAAAGTTACCAATTACATCTCCCAGTTTTACGACTTTTCCTCCCAGAGGGTCCATTCCTCCTGATAATTTCCAAATGAAAATACACTAGGGATGATGATCTTCTATGGTGGATGGGGAATATTTTTTATAGCTCACCTCAACTCCCTCGTAGGGTACTTGGAATGAGAACCTTATTCGAAATTATGATCAATAAAAATAAACTTATATCCTTTAGTTTTCCCAATGTGTTGTCCTGTTTTCCATCGAGTACCGAATACAGATTCATAAAATGCAAAGAGTAGAACAAAAACGGAATTTGGGAAACTACGTTTTGATGAATATGCATATTAAGCACGTAAAAACGGCAAGCAAGAGGAAGCTTCATAAATTAAATGAAAACATAATTTCCGACCCAATTTTCCCTTATACGAACCTTTCTCCAGAAAATCCGACAAAATTAAATTCAGAGAATCCCAGTTCAGTGGAAAGTTCTTTTTGAAATCAGAACTCTGAGAAAAATTTCTGTTTCATTAAAATGTTTTTAGAACGTTGCTCTAATTCACACGATTCGGATCCGCGTGCCAATATTTTACTTCACGTTAAGCTTGTGATGCGGAAAGAGTCGTTGCTGAAAACGCTGAGCTGATATGTGCATTAGCAAATTACACAAACTTATATTCAAACACAATAAAAAACGTAAATCTAAATAATTCAAAATGCCTACTGAGAGGAGCTTTTCAGTCATGCTATAATGAATTTGCACAGTTCAAGGAGTTGACGTCTTTTTACAACTTTTTTAACAAGGCAAAACTAGAATATCCAATTCATCTTCACTCTTTGTTTGCAATTTGTCGGCTGGAAGAGTTTCTCTTAATGAACTTCATTCCGTAATGATGACGCGATAATGTTACTGCCAGGGCTCTCCATGTTTCTTATAATTAAATTCAGGTTATTTCTCACCAGAGTCACAAGTAAAAACGAATTGTCAACTTTTACTTGGTTTTAACTCAAATCCCTGAATTTACTACGGAGGAGAAAGTGAGTTCGTATCCAGGTTGAGAATTAATTGCTTAATTAGGACGTAGATATGCTCGGGTAATAGGAAACCATAGGAAGGTCCATGACAACCTTTGAAGAAGTTTTCCACAAAGGAATACGTGGAAGTAGCTCCAATTACTCCGAATTTCCAAGAAAACAAGCACTACAAATGAAGACGAGTCTTTTCCACATGGTACTCCCACCAAACCATTCTCACATCCTGTGCCCTCACTCTTGAATTATTGGAGTCACGGAAATTGATTTGAATTTTAGAGAAAGAGACATCAGTTTCATGTAAATCCCATGAACATTGTTTTTAAATGCATCATTTGTCAATTAGCCACCCTTCTTCAAACTTTCTGCACAAAAAGTTCAACTCCATTTGTGTTGTGTGTGGAAGTTGCGAATGAAATAACTTACTCTTCTCTGTATGGATGATATTTGGAGCCACGGACCCACCACAAGTTGAATTTATGTTCAAAACAAATTATAAACTTCTTAATACAGGGTGAGCAGACTTACTTATCTTCATTAGACCAGACAGCCCCACCGTAAGAACGAACAATAGACCAGTTGTGCTTTATTAAACTTTCACCTGCACAGTAGAAATTTTCGATTTGCTTTTAGAAAAATAAAGAATTCTGAAAAAAATCAACGGGAAAATTAGAAGTAATTTGAGTCCAACTTCGCAGCTCCTAACTAAAAGTGGGTGTGAAAATGCAATAGAACTTTTAGCACTAACTGCCGATACACAATTCCACACTCAAAAAACGTTTCAATGAAAATGAACTAACCAGAAATGAATGAATAGTTTTAGCAGAATTTTAAACAACAGCAGGAGAAAGGAAATGCCTTCTTTCATGAAGAGTAGGTAACGACGAATAAATTCTTCGAGGAAGTTAACTATTGGCAGAGTGCGATGTGGCGCGTTGCGAGGTGCTTCACCTATCGTTTCCCACTGTGGAGCGTATTCATTAAGCCTGCATCCATCTCAATCAGAAATTAATTAAAACCGTTTTTCCGCATCCCAATTGTGTTTGCTTGAAAACTTCAAAAGTGAACCGTTAACAGTTAACAAATAAATGTGTACCTCCTTTCTACGTAATGTAACACTAATAATTGTCGGATTCCTTGATCAATCATTTTGCAGGAGTAGTTTCCGTTACAAGCATATTGGAAAAATATTAAGTTTTGCCTGCCTGTATTCTAAACTTTTTGTAGCATCCCGAACGAGCACCCTATTCTTCTTCTTATACAATTTGACAGTCTCTAGGTATTTGGCGAGTCCTAACAACGTTACGTACCCATATCCACCGCACTTCCCAATCCGATATGAATCTCCTCCAATTGTGATGAATCCAAACGGTCGTCTAGACATGGCCGTCAACATTGACTCTGGATGAGGGAGGAAGAGGGATTGAAGAGTGGAATTGTAATTTTTACTGAGATCTGTTGAGTCAAAGTCCTGCTGAGCACCACTTGAACCTTCATTCACACCATCTTCTACTTCCATCGCAAGCTTTCTCCGCATCTTCCTTCTTTTCTTACGGAGAAAGGCCATTTCCTTTTGATGTTTTTGTCTGCGTTCTTTTCTCTCCAGCTCCAACTCTCTGCAATCTTGGGGTACTTCAATTGTACTTTTCAATTTATCTGTTGCCTCTTCTTCATTTGCTGAAATCAAACAAATAAATTTTAGAGATGTCAAATTGAAAACAAAAAGCATTGATGGCTCAATCGCTTACCTGGAATGCAAATCACGGCCATGGGATTCGGTTTCCCTTTACCCGCCATTTCTACTCCAATTCCAATCAAACAACGAGATACGGCTGGAATACATGTAAGGAGGGGTGCAACATCACCGGATCCTTTGAGAACGTTACGTAAGTCGTTCAAAAGCTCCGTATCCCTTAGAACAAAGTACCCCGAAGTATTTTCTTGGTGCTCAATTCTTCCAATTGGGACTCCAAAGACGGATGTGGAATAATCAAGTAGGAGATTCCAATCAATTTGGAATGGGAAAGGGCACTTCAGTTGCACCAAATTCTCCCTTTTAGCTGGAGGAAAGCTGAAAAAGGTTTCCTTTACTTGATTCCCAGCAGCTTCGCATTCTGACATGCCAAAAAATGAATCTGGTTGTGGGAGCTCTGGTGAATGAACTGAACCGAATTCAAAGGCGTGATGGATCGCATCCCGATGTCCAAAGGCACGAACGCATCTGAAAGTATGTACAGCTTAATAAGGAACAAGAATCAATTAGGAAGTTACTTTCTGTTCCTACCTGTATGATAAAGCAATCCAAAATGAGACACCCCAGCCTGCTGGCACAACCAAGTCCCATCCACTTCCGGCTTGACGAATCAAGAGGATTGGTATTTGATTCTCTTCATCTTTTAAATCCAAATCAGAACCTAAGCAGACAACGACAAAAAAAAATTCAATTAACTTAGGAATTGGGAAAAAGTTTCCAGTTCCCCCGCCTATCACTGACTCCGTTTTTCACCTCTCAGTTTCCGTTTTGTCAATTCTGAAGTTGTCTTACCGGGTATCAGCAACTCTCCTCGTCTTTTCGATAGTTCCGTATCACCTATTTTCTCATTCGGAATTCGTCCTCTAAAGCTCATGTCGCTTAGTGGACTCGGTGCTGCTGTCGTTAAGTAGTCGATCAGGAGTTTAGTAAAGTCTTGATTTGTCTCCGCGGACGTATTCTTTCTCTCCAAATCTTTCGTGCGTGATTTTGGTAGGAATATTCTTGGATCCCGAACGGTGAGTGGTAGGATTGTTTGACAAGGAAAGTCATGGGAGCTGTGCGCTTGACTCCACACCAATCCCTGCAGTTTCAAAATATCGCTTTTCTCTTTGTAAAAGTCCTGAAACCAAGTAGGAGAATTGGAGAGGGAAGGTGCCAAGTATGTTTCTTGGCTCGTGTAAAGTATATGCTTCAGAACTGAAAATGTTTTCTCCCCAAATAGTCTGATCCGATTAAATCCGCCTTGTAAGTCCGCTAGTCTAACGTCATTGCCTGGCGAACTCCATCGAGATGGGTTGAAAATATTCTTCGGCGCGAGCTTAGTTTGTTCCAGGGATTCTCTTCTGGATTCTGTTTTGGGCTTCTTGGAAAACTGGAGTTCAGGCGACAATTCAAATAAATTCACAAGTTCTTCAAGAAATTGACTCTTGTATCCTGGATGAACCCACAGCCACAAGACAGAGGTTTGAACCCAGAGGAACTTAATTTCCCCAACAAACCCATAAGGGTATGTCATTTCGTTGTACACACAGAGGCTCCCTTCCCGAATTCCGGAGGTATAGTATTCTGCACCGATTCCCAAGGCATTAACTGCCGGAGATGTAATTCGCCGTAACTTTTCACACAAAACTGAATGTGGACCTTGCATTTCGAGGCAACTATAGAAGGAAATGTCCCACATGGCTGAGTAGTCGCGAAATGCTCGATATATGGCTCGGTAGCCCTTGTCACAGGGTGCGATTGGTATCCTGCAGTTCCATTTTGTTTCCATATGAAACCTAAAATTCAGGAATATTAGAATATGATAACTTACAGCCGTCGGCTGTAATTCCAGTATCGGCCAACCTAACTATGATAACTGACAGCCGATACTGGAATTACAATCAAATTACCTTTTAGCATGCCAAATGTGGGTTTCCAACCATTTAACATTCCGCTGTCTCCTATTGTATGCTAACAAGAGGTTTGATTTCCGTCTCCTGTGCTTCCTGCTCGGTTTTTTGGGTTTCTTCTGCGGTCCTCCGCTACTCTTGGCTAACTGCCCAACATGTATCTGTTGTAGTCGTTTCGGTAAACGTTTCACGTTATGACTTACAGCCCTCCTTCTCATGTGCTTCGGGACATGTTGGAATGCAAGGCCCTTGTTTCCGAAAGAGCTTGAAGCATCTGAAAACAAGAGAATTGTTTAGGATAGAACAATAGAAGTAGTACTGTTATCTAGCAATAGTGACCAACACTGACTAGCCAGCACTGCTGGCCCAGCAGTTCTGTCTGATTCCTAAACTCTCATTTCGTAATTCGCTTACCGATTTGAAGGGACAGTGCGACAATTTCCTGTGCCCGAGCAGCAACAAAACTATTGACGGATATCGAAGTAGAAGAAGCACTTTCCTCCTCCATTAGTGATTACATTCACTGGTTATTAGAGGAAAACGCTGAGCGAGCGGACGATAACGATAAACGATATGACTGAATTTCCTGAAATTTTGATGATGGATTTATTTGGGATTTCAAAAAAACTTTTTATCCAAGTTAACCGCACGTAAAGCATTCCCGCGTACAGCGTTTAAAATTATCTCAATTCCAGTAGGGAGTTTGAGTCCATATATGGACGCGACGCTCTTTTTTTATTTTGCGTCCAAGGGACGTGACACGGATCGTTTGGATTCGTTTGCTCAAGTTCTCAGGTAAAATCTCAATTTTTCAAAGACTTTTCACACAAAGTCTATATTGTTTAACGTTTTGGTTAGGTTAGAGGTGCGGAGAATTCAAACTTTACCAGAGAACTTGATCAAGGGCGAGGTCTCCACCGCGCGCTAGTATCGAAATTAGCATCAGCGCTTAGTGACGACTTTTGTAAACTTTCGCTTCCCTAAAAATGACGCTCCTTTCTCTGCTTATCGTTCCGGAATGCTGGACTTGAATAATTGGAGCTGCAGTCCAGAAAAAAACAAAAGTTTCTATGTCGTAGCCGAACTTTTCCCAATTCAATTAAATTATTAAATAAATTATATATAAAATTAAAGGTCAGGTTAAAAAAAATTAGGTTTAAAAAACCTAACCTAACCTAATTCACATGAATTGGTAAAAGTTCGGCTACGACATAGAAACTTTTGTTTTTTTCTGGACTGCAGCTCCAATAAATTCAAGTCCAGCTTCCGAAATTATCTGTCCGTCAATACAACGGTCATTCCCCATTCTACAGTTTTAGGGAAGCGGAGGCAGCCGCTTGAACTCGGCGTAGCTTTTTAACCAGAGGTCGGATTTGTATTGAAATATATCATCGTGCTCATGAAGAATTGGAGGTCAGTTTGCTCTGGAGAGCATGTGGGTATTTTGGTCCCACCCGTTGGTCGAACGGTGGGAAGACAGGATAAATCCAGAATTTCTCCATCACTTGGAGCGTGGGATTCCAACTCGTCCTTTGTCTTTTTTCCATTCAACACAATGGAGAGATTCTGGATTTATCCTTTCTCTTACCACCGTTCGACCAACGGGTGGGACCAAAATACCCACATCCTCTCCAGAGCAAACGTGGATAAACGCGTTAATAAATTCCCACCCACATTCTATACTCTAGTGAGAATTATTACATTTTAACCTGGATAAATTTATTAAATTAAGTAGTGATTCATTGGCACGACACGACCATTGTGTTAGTCGTGTCCGTGTCTCTTCTGCTGTACATCGAATAACTAATTAATAGTTGTTACAAACTTACTTTGACAAATCAAAGTCAGTTTTGAATTGAAATTCGTCTCCTTTCTTGATCTTCCCGCCCGCTGAAAGTTTAAAAATGAGAAATTCGTGCGTTCGCCGAACTTCCGAACATGTTCGGCGCTTGAAAAAACTTTCCCGAAACGAACCCGAACCCGAACCTCATGAAAATAATCTCCGCCGAACCGAACCCGAACCCGAACTGTTCGGGTTCTGGTACGAGTTCGGTTCGGGTTCCTTCCGAACTCAATATTCGGCGAACCCAAAACTCTCACCTCCTGGTTATAAATTGACAATTTCCCCAAAACCCTTCCTCGTTGGAAGAGTGCCCAAAATTCCTGCAGCAGCGTTTCCTCGTTGAACAGCTAAGGAAATTCCGTCCTTGAGTCATTTAATTCTTCAAATTCGTCAATCGAGATCGAGAAGAATCCATACCGACCGTATAATTAAATTGGGCCCGCCGTGACTTTACCATGTTCCACTTCCACTGTCAATTTTCGTTTCGAAACCCTGGCAGAATGAAGTCGGTTGGATGTGTTTCCCAACTCTGCAAGCATTGAAACACTCGGCATGGTGATGCTGAGCGTGTTGTATGTTTTAGTCTAACCCTATGTGCTTCAAAATTTTATTTTATGGGAAATGTACTTCTTGTATTTTATTGTAACTAAAACTGGTGACTGGGTAAAGTTGTTTAGTGAAATAATAATTAGTAAACCACAGTAATGGATTTCCAATTCCAGCGGGCGATGGATGAACTGGAAAGGGCAGCTGAGATTTGTGTAAGTACGCATGCATACGTCAGATGTCAGAGGTCAGAGTGGAAAAATTCACATTTTAACTGACTTCTAACTTGTATTCTAGAGTGAACCCAATACATCTGGAGAAGACAGGAAAACTGCTGAAACTTTGATTCTCGGTTTCCGCAAGTCCAAGGACGCAATTGATCTCTGTAAATTCATTTTAGGTAACCCAATGCGAAGATAATTTAATAAATATTAAATTATCCCTCTTCTCAGAGGGATTCGTAAATTGGGTTTTTGACTAGACGGTAAGAGGTTGGCAGTCCGCTTGGGGGGTTTTGCTTGAGAATAGGAAGAGTTCGTCTTTTACTCTTTATGAACCTAACCTAACCTAAGGCATGGGAAAACTGTAATCTAACAAGCGGACTGCCATCCCCTTAACGTCTAAAGGTTTTTGGAGGAAAAACCTAAAAACCTTTAAAAAAAAAATCTAATATTTCCCATTTCCTATTCCCCATTTTATTAAGGTTTTCCCATTCTAAATTCATCTCATTCATTTCTTCGCAGACAGGACACGATCCGAGTATGTTCGCTTTGACGCTGCTCAAGTACTTCGCGAGAACCTCATAGCAGGATGGGAGCGCATCAGTCAGACGGATATCCCAACAGTTTTGGCACAGCAGCTAGTTAATCTTATGTTCAATTCGAATATTTCTTATCCCGTTGGAAGAAGGCTTGCCTCAATTGTGGCCCTACTCGTGAAGCATCAAGCAATTGAACGAAATAGTCAAGAAAGAAAACAATTAGTCCACCATTTGATAAGTTCCATGAGCACGACTGGCCATACCTTTGTAAGCACATTTTGGTGTTTCCAACTGTGACTACGTACATAAATTCTCGTGTTGTTCTGAATTCTCATTTCAATCTTAGGTGGTAGCAACGACTATTTTAGAATCTTTGATTGCTGAGCATCAATTTGTCTCTGGGAGTATGAAAACGGACCACTCGTTCAGTTTTGAAGCCCATTTTGCATCCAAGAAGAATTTTGAGAATGATGAGCTGTTACTAATCTTTGAAAGTTGTCTTCAATTTCTAAATTCCTACGAGGGTGGGCTAGAACAAGAATTTGAACGGATCCTAAGAATTGTGGAAACTGCATTATTCTGGTGTTTTACAAATACGAGTCTTCCACAAAGGATTTTGGTGGTGATCGAAAATGACCTGAGTCCGGTTTTGAAGTAAGGCCTTAGTTGTATCGAAACGTTTAGTCGGTACAAATATTTTTTAATTAACAAGATTTCTGCCTTTTTAGACCACCAATGAGTTGGGAACGAGTTGTGACCAATGCGGCATTTGAGAATATCTTTTTTGATCTTCATTTAAAAGTTCGGGGGAATGAACCCTTGGTGGCACGGACAATGCAGTTCATCAACCAAATTTTCTCTATGTAACTTTGTCAAATTTTAACTGCTTGTATTTTTATGAATACATTTTTGGGTATTTTACAGGAGCGGTCCTCTGTTTTCCGGGAGGAACGCAAGAGTTGCCTTGTTGGGTCGACTACTGCCACGGTTCATATATCTTCTAGAATTGTGCGTCTAGCAAATTAACTTTTCCTTGCATTTAAGTAACTTTTCTCTCTCATATTTCAGGCCTAATAAATCCGGGCGGGAAGTGCTAGGTTTCAGGTTAGTAAATCTCCCTGTCCCGGTTGCAAACTCCCAAATGGCATCTCTTATTTTTTGAATTTCTTTGGTTGCAAGCGACATAGTTCGGAAGGTGCTACTCTTCCATCGGATGGCAACACTCAATTCCATTGATCCCGTCGTTCTGGGAAAGTTCTTCTGCGTATCTGGAACCTTCACGTGCACCGTTCTTCAAGAAGCCGTCGTAGAAGAAGCCACGAGAAACGTAGATGACCGAGTTCTCCGGGAGGCGTCCACTCGTCTCCTTGAGGCCTGGACCAATGTCCTTGCCGAGCCGGAAGATGTTCCAAATTGTGTTATCCCCATTTCCACATCCGTATTTAGTACCTACCTCCACGGGAAGTTGTCTTCGCCCCTTGGTTCTCGGCCTCCAATTTCCTTTGATGAAGAGGACGACGAGGAGGAATTGATGAGTGACGATGTCCGATTTCGCGATCAGTTACAAAGTATGTGCCGT
>JAQIWD010001990.1:0-10544 GCA_034694825.1 Anurida granaria | reverse complement strand
TCCCTGGAGCATCGTCGCACATGTGTAGTAGTTCATCGGCCTGGATGACCTCTTCCCTAGCGCCATGGATGCTCACAGTACTCAAAGTTTTAGAACAAGAATTTGCGGAAGCCTTTCAAGTTACTTTCAACGTAGCCTTCTTTCATATTCTGCTGGCAATAATTACCTTAAGTTTTATAGTTGTGAAGGGTGCGGACTTTCCAGTGATACTTGTCGGCGGAACTGGGATGGCCAACATTGTTGCAATTGCTGTTGCTAATTTTGTATTCAGTTTGTCTGTCCAACATTATCTGGTTTCTAACAAATTAATTGGAATTTCTGATGAGAGAGCCCGAAAATCGGTGTCAAAATACGATACCAAATTTTGGAAGAGTATGAGACCTTTGAGAATTGACGTCTTTAATGTTTGTTCTTTTGAGTCAAAGGAATTCCTCCTTTTTATTTGGGGCGACATCGTTGTCACCAGTATAATTGATCTGTTTATCGCTTCCTGAATCACGCAAGCGCACATTCAGCTTTATATGTATACAATAGTTTGGACTAAGGCAATATTCAATTAAATAATTAAACATTTTGACTAATTGTACAACAAGCTGCTTATTCCTGAAGTAAGACACAGTTAAAAATACAAATTACCTGGATATACAATTTACAATAAAAGTGGGATGTCGTGTTTACGAAATAGCATGCCAATTTTTCTTTCCCAATTAATTTTAATCACTTCCTATATATTTTTTTCACTTTTTTTGAGCTAAAAAAACTTCCGAAGTAAATTTCAAAACGAGGGAAAGTCGGTCAAGTTCAATCAGTTGTAGTATAATTACTTTGTTCAACGTCAATTTTCCAGATTACGGAATACTGGCAGCTTCCATTTAGCTATCCAATATTCCAACGTCCAGCCAGCATTATGGATACATACGAAGGTATATCGTTTAATTTAATGTCACCGTGTATAATTTCATGCTTCACATCATTACATTATTGGTTCCTTTTTGATATTTTAGTGCAAAGTGGGGGTTGAAGTGTCAATTCGAGTGGGCGGAGACTTTTTCTTCGATCCTGATGAAAGTGAAGATGTAAATGGGCGCCTCCTACTCGCCGGTGGTGTTGGAATCAATCCCCTTTCATCAATGATTAAGCAAATCCATTCTAGAAATATGAAAATTCCAACTACACTTCTTTACTCGGCCAAAACCAAGGATGAACTCATCTTTCGTGTAAACCTGCACAGAACCAATCTGGGGGATTGAAATTTGATGTTCAAATTTTTCAGGAGCAGTTTGAAACCGTGGCAGCTCAGCACGAGACCTTGTGACTGGACCTTGCGTGATGAACGGTCTTGTAAAGGGAAGAATCAATCAATCTGCAGTGAAATCAGCCTTGCAACATCTCCAGAACCAAGTTGATGAAGCGTCTTTGGACAAAATTAAAGTCTACATTTGCGGTCCACCACCAATGATCCAAAACATGGAAGATATTGCCAAGGAACTGAACCTAACGAACATTGCTTACGAGAAGTGGTGGTGAATCCAGGAAATTCTCCTTTATTCCCAAAAATTAAATTCAGGAGTCAATGCCTCAAAATTCTCACTTACCTTTTTAAGTCCATCGAAACAAAATGGCGACGAGCTGTTGAACGGTGTCAAAAAATTTGTTCGGGAAATGGAGATTGATGGACAAAATGCTAAATTTGTACTCTGTGTTGTGACTGTTGATTGATGGGTTTTAGTTTTGATTTCATATTCATACTTGCAAAACTCACTCATTCTTTTCTTTTGATGATTTGACACCTGCGCTCAAAAATATTGAATGAATAATGACAAAGGCGAAGCATAACGAACGGGAGTCATGCAAAATTTCATCCTTATAAAAATAAAATTTATTCTCTTAGAATTAAGGGTTGGGGAGATTATATGAAGGGATTCGATTGGAAGACAGAGATTCGCAAGCACCACAGCGAGGACTAGAGGACTAACGACAAGTTATAAAAATTACAGGAACTCTGAAGGCCAACCAGTCTGTAGTTCTCGTGATAAACAATTTATGGTCATACCGTCATTAGTCGAGAGCTTGTCATATTGATTTGGACGAAATAACAGGACAATATTGACTGGAAATTCTGTAACCGAAGTCTCGGGCGCTTGACTCTGCTTTCTAAACACTATTCCTCTGAAAAATTCTGAATTACATTCTGAAGGACTTCCTTTGTCTTCTCTTCACACTTCCATTCTTTTCCAAAATCAAAACTCTTGGCCTTGCGTGAAACTTGCGTTGCTAAGAGTGAGAACTAAAAACGGGCCATTTGCGTAGTAGTGGAGATTCGTTGCTTTTGTACGTGTACTTTTCTTAGCTTGTGCTTAATTCTATCTTATTCGCTTTCATTCATTTCTGTACTTCCATTCTGCGAGAAGTGCGCAGTCCTTGTGATTCAAAATCAGAAGAAAGATTAGTTAGACTTTTAATTTACAAGGAACAAATAAGGCAAAACTTTATTTGTTTGTGTCTAAATAAAATCCAGTGACATCTCAAATTTAAACTCATTTCAAAAACTCTAGAGACTGTAGTTATAACTGCAGTTTACATTTTTAGTAGGGACCGTTCACTTACGTGGGGAATATGACCTGGATCGCGTGTAGCGACGTCGACGGTAAGGAGACGGCGAGCGACGATAACCACGATCTCTGTAGTCATCTCGACGTCCACCACCCGACCCACGGTACCCCTTTCGATCCATCCTACAAATTTTCACATGAATTTAATTTATTACTTTCCTTACTAGCAATTTGCAATTTGCAATTTCCGACGTGTGAATTAGGGCTTACGGTTTTCCCATGTAGATTCCAGGCGTTGGCGTATGTGCCCTCTGCGTAATTGAAAAGTCGACCCGAATTCTTCTTCCATCAATTCTTTGGCTGCTTTCGCGTCCTCAATGTTTTCAAAGTACTATAGGGGGTAAAAGAGCTAAAATCTCGGCTCATGTAGAAATTCTCCATAAGGCAAAAGAAGATCCCATTTTCTTATGCTCTTTGTAGCAGCGGATGGGGGAAGCTTCTTTTGGTACAACTATGACGTCAACCCGACCATAGTTGTACCAACCACTTTGTCATTTCTGCCTGCCTCCCTTCCTGCCCAATGTAAAGTGAAAGACAGAGGTATTGAGTAGTTGTAAGTCTGCACCCTTATGGTCGGTTTTTTTTTATCCTTATGGAGAATTTCTACATGAGCCGAGATTCCAGGACTTTTACCCCCTACAGTAAATGAAGGAGAATCCACGAGAGCGCCCAGTCTGAAAGTAAATTATGAAAGTATACAAATTAGGGTTCAATGTCGGCACTTTCAAATTAAGCTAACCATTGTAATTTTCATACCTGAGCATCGATGACGACCGTACACTCGTCAATCGGTCCATAGCGAGAAAACACTTCTCGCAAATCACGTTCTGTTGTTCGAAGACTCAAACCGAACACACCCAAACACTTATTGGGCCCCGGATTCTCCTGCAACACAGGAATTTCTTGATGAATCGCTGCTTGGAAATGGCCTACGATCCCCTCCTCATTGCCGGGGGGGGGGCAGGACTAACCCTGTGACCCGTATGACGACGACGCGATGACATGGGGCTACGCGAGTGGCTTCGACCACCACCCCTGCAAATAATAAAGTGAACACATTAGAACATGATTCGAGTCTACCATTCGCAAACTTCTGGAAGTAGAAGCGGCAGGTAGAAAAAGTCGAGCTGGATCGAGATCGTGATCGGTACCCGCAACTCACCCGGTATCCAGATGTCCTCCTTGTCTTGGATTGGCTCCTTGACCGGCTGTAAGAACGTCCACGAGGCCGCGGACTCGCGCTCCTCGACCGCTCGCGACGTGGACTTCCGTTCATCATTCTTGAAAGTCCAAAGTTACAAAAGTTAATCAAACAACACAAATTGTGACACAACAAATATGAAAAAGAATGAAGACGAGCAACTTTTGGGTCTTTCTATGCGGAAGAGGAGATATGAGTGTCTATATCCAGTTAACTTGCGTGGCCGGTGGGGGACGTGTCTCCTTCTTTTCCAAACAAAATCACAAAAAAGAAAGAAAGGAATGACGCTCAAAATCCCCCTGCTCTGATTCATCAAAAAATCCGTCAGAGGGCACAATCCAATTTATCTAAAAACTAAAACCACGCTCAAAATCAAAGTGAAAGTTACTGTCGCTTTAAAAAACTGAAAATTTTAAGCGAAATTGGTATACTACTGGCAAAATTCTAGAGTAATATAAGAAAATATATGAAAATTTCAGAGTTATTGGATATTTAGACGTTGTTTTAGTGCATTTTACCACTTTTTAGTGCATGATTTTCATTCATCCATTTGTCGATCCTTCATTTGAAACTTCATTTTGGCTGACTTTGGAATTCCTGGAAACACCTTATCGTCCAGGTCAATCACCTCAATATTCGCCAAATTAAGAAAGGAGCTACTACATATATTTCTCGGTTTAATTTGTCTTCACAGTCCTCGGATTAGAATAGATTTATATAGCAAATGAAAAATGTGGTTACCTACCATTATACTTCGTATTTCTTTGTCCTTCATTAATTGCTAAATTATCACCAAATACATTCGACAGGTGCTTGAATACATTTGGTCAAATTTTATATGGCAGACTTGAGCTTAATCCAATCACTGCTGATGAAATGTTGGGACTAGTTACATTGCTACTCTCCCTCTTCAGTCTGAGCATTATTCCTGCTCAATCTGGTAAGTGGTCTTTAAAAAATGTGAAGGAAGCCAACTGCAACAACTGCGCCTGCGTTGGAACGAATTTCATCTCCAGGGAATCAGTCCAGCCAATTTTGAAGATCCAGCGGACCCTAATGGGAAGCAAACTAAGAATTAGCCTCTCATCTCTCCAGTACAGATGCAAAATGATCAAATCCAACAAGGACTTAAAGAACTTGATCCCGCTGACTGCCAAGACGAAAATGACGAAGACGAAGAATGTAGTCATCTCCGGGACTTCGTCGGATAGAACTGGTGAATGGCACATGAAAAAGGGCAGTGACAAAAACTCGTACTCTTTCACTGATCCAAATCTT
Source organism: Anurida granaria (assembly GCA_034694825.1). NCBI lineage: Eukaryota > Metazoa > Arthropoda > Collembola > Poduromorpha > Neanuridae > Anurida > Anurida granaria. The sequence continues at coordinate 5,453 of JAQIWD010001990.1, read as the reverse complement.
CGAAAATGCAAATCAATGTTACTGAAAAGTGGTCAACGTAAGAGACCAACCATGTCAACTTCATTAATTGGGGATTCCAGCGTGACTGTGTACATTGTCTGGGCAGATGAATCACATGTCCTCTTCACTAATTGTTTCGGAACTAGGCGTTACAGCGGCTGGTATCTCGTCTCCACCAGAACGACATTGTCAGATGACATCAAGAAGGTAGTTCTTTTAAAAGTAGCAAGTCTTGGTTTCAATCCAAACAACGCTGTAATGATGTATTAAATAAATTCAATTAGTGAATAAATTAAATTCGTAAACTATACCAGCGAGTTTTCAGATCCAGAGATGACGTTGTCAATGGAACGTCGATACAACTCGAGAATTTATTAACACAGCTCCAAATTATACAAAAAATTAAAAAATTTTGGCTGTAAGTTTGATTCCAATTTAGATTCTAAATTCGTGAGCCAGATTCCAGCCGATTCCAGCCAGAAAGATGGAAATGTGCGGGAGATTGGCGGCCATTGAGGAAGAGCATGCAAATACCCTCAAAGAATGGAATGCCCGAATGGACCGACTCAATTCCATTGAATCTGGATTGGCTCAACCCAAAGTCTCCTCCTCTTCTTACAAAGGGGAGGAGGGATACGCTGGATTCTACCATTACTTGACCTCCAAGGACCCAGGCAAATATGGTACCCGTTCGACGCATTCTCAACCCAAGAGAGGCAGTACCTTTGAGCGATGGATCGGAGGGAACGATTCTCACCAGAAATTTTCAGGGGGCAAAGCCCGGGGACCACGGGAGTCAGAAACGTTCAACATCACTCAATCGGATATGAAGGCCATTGAGCGATGCTTCTACGAGTAAGTATTCTCAACAGTATTCTAATCAGTGTTTAACTTAACCCTCGATTCTAGTGCGGATGTTGATGGGGATGGATGGTTGGACTGCGAGGGGTTCAAAGTCTTCATGGGTCTACGAGGATCACCCATTACTCACTGGGACGCCAAAAAATTGATCAGTGTCATCGACCCAGGACGAGAATCCTACATTTCTTACGAGCAGGTACGCATTAATTACAATATGCAGCTGGAATTACAATAATCAATCAATATTAATTATTTGGTGATGTACCTTGTGGCCCATTGTGGAATAACAACGAACAAGGAAGTTCCTATTACTTCAGACGAGTTCAACCGGATTCTCCAGCGCATGCGCCGCCGGAGTATTGAATATGAGCTGCATGGCCAAGATTTGAGGTAACAAGTTTGCCCCCAATGCCACAATTATAAACAGAGGCCTCACACGGTCGAGTACGAGCCCCACTTTTATCGGGGCAGTGAAAGGAGCATTCGTCCTGGTCCCAGCAGGGTCATCACTACCCCATTTGAAATGGAAGACTCTCGCACATTCTTTGAAGAAATGGTGACCCATTTACGTTTGAGTGTAACTTCCGAATTTTGTGTCGTTTTTTACAATTTTGTATTTTAAAGGCGAGCGAAGTTGAACTCAAGGCCAAAGAGGAGCGTCTCTACGAAGAGAATCGACGGGGGCTCCAGGGACAAGGTCAAGGGGGGAAGAGACGACCACGTGTGGCTAATGGTGAGGACGAGAAAGAGGGTCAAGTTGAATTGAGACGTCCGAGAGAGCGAGTTGAGCTGTGAGAGCGGAAGGTTGTGTGTTATTCAAGGCTCGGAGAGTTAAAAGTTAAAAGTTAAGACAGTTAAAAGTTAAAACAGTAGCAATGGAGTTGATCGTTCCGTTTACCCGTCTTCTAATAACCCAGCTCAACATCTTCAACAGTTTGGAACTCCAAACCGAAGTACTGGACACGATACTGGACCTCCAAGTGGAATTCAACAGATCAATTTCCACTCTGATCCGCCGGAACACTCTGCCAATTAACTGTTCCCCTGCCAAATCCGACCAAGAAACAGAACACCGCTTAGTAATCCACGGGCTCAAAACGGAGGGGAGTGCCAGCATTTCCCAAGTGAGTGACTTCCTCAAAAACAAACTGAACGTGACCCCGAAAATCAATATGGTGAGAAAGTTTGGAAACGATTCATCATCCCCGTTGCTGGTGACCCTTGGCTCCATCAAATGCAAGACGGACATTTTCCGAAATTGCCACAAGCTGAAAAGTCAAAAAGTGTCAATTGTCGAGGAGATGGACCCAGAGGAACGCAGCATCCGGAAAAGCGTTGTCGTATTTTTGCCTCCAAAAAAAATATGAGTCATCTTCTTCGTCCAAGATTCCAGAATAGTAAAATTGTTAAAAGTTGAAATGGGGTCACTGCCGATCGAAAAGTTGACCTGGCGTCGCCTTCTTGGTGTTATTTTCTTCCTGGTCGCTTCCTCTTTCACTGACACTAATACTAGATGCGCTGAATGGGGTTTATCCAGTTGAAAAAGTCAGTTGAATGGGGAGCCTCACTTTTCCCCGTCACTGTCCTTATTTAGATTATCAGTCTCATCGCCCTTATCATGATAGTCAGTGTCATCTCCTTTATCTATAGTCAGTCGGATCTAGCTTATGAAGGTAGTGCGTCTGATCTAGCTTATGAAGGTAGTGAGTCTGATCTAGCTTATGAAGATAGTCAGTCTTATCTAGCTTATGAATGTAGTCAGTCTTATCTCCCTTATGAGAATAATCAGTCTCATCTCGCTTATGATGATAGTCAGTTTTATCTCCCTCATCATGCCAATCAGTCTCTTCTCCCTTTTCTTGTTAATCACTTTGTCCCTCGATTCGTGGTGGGCTACGCAGTTTCTACTGATTTTTTTACTTAGGAATTTGTTTTAAAATAAGCACGGAGGACGCAAATTGAATCCAAAATTTTATCTTCCAAGGTACAGCGAAGCGTATTGAAATTGATTTTTTAATTAAAGAGTCGGGAGGGTCCACCAACCATCCGAAAGTAACATTGTCTTCGGCGAAAATAAAAAGAGTTTTTGAATTTTCAATACGAAAATTTTTTTCAAATAATTTCATGGCGTCCTAAGCGTAAACAAGACTTTTAGAAAAGCGTTTAAATTTTGGTCCGTTTTGTTTGATTCTTCTTGCTATAAAACGCAAAGTTTATTAGATTCGAAGGAAACTTTTGCTTTTAATCGATAATAATAGTTTGAAAAATTGACCCGAATAGTGTTGGGTAACGTTATTTCAAGCATGTGTGTAATAGCATGTATAATATTAGCGAAATTACCGTAATGGTGCCGGGTGGCTTCTCCCCGTAGTGCAACTCTCCCCTCCCCCAAACATACATACATACATACCGTAATGGTCGGGGAAAAAATGTCTTTTCTATCAAAATTTCTCTCATTCTCAGAAAAAAATATAAGAATTTTTTCTAATTCAAAGAAACATTTTTAGCAAAATTGTCTTGGTTTTTGAAAAACTGCAATACCAGATTTTCAGATTTAAGGACTAGACCACCAGTAAAGTTGTCAACAACTTGGATGACCCGGTTACCCTTCGAAACCATATGTGACCTGAGGTCACGAAGAGTGCAATCCGCGGTTGATGAGTAAAATGGAAAATGCGCTCAAACCCCCAATTTGTTCAATGACTAAAAGCAGTTCTAACTTGATGAGATGCAGTTGGCACTGCTTAAAAAACAATCTATCAACCCTATTCAACTGTTCACTTCAACAAAATAGCCGAACTAAAAGCCTCAGCTAAATTCGGGTGCCTCATTCCGTACTCCGTGGTTTTCACAAGTTCGCAAGTTTTTTAAAGCAAATAAAATTACTTTCCTGCCCAACTAAAAATTCAATACGTCCATGTTGGATTGACGTAGGGAGTCAAATGAAGGCTCTAAAAATTCAGGACTTATTGCTTCGGAGTGCACATGTTGTAAAATTTTTAATTTCATCTTTTATAACCCAGAAATCATTGGAAAACTTTTAGGTTGCTAGAATACTTAATGTTGGGTATGGAAATAAATAATTCGACAACATGCGAACTGTTCAGACAAACTTGCCATTTCCATAATAGTATCCAAATATTTTGTGCGTCACCCCTGCGCGGAGTAGTTGAAAGATGTATTTTTGATTTACAAGGTAGATTTGACCCAATTTTAGTGCAGATTCCATGGGTTATCATGCCCTTAAAAAAATGAATACATCGTAATCGATGACTCCAAGTCCAACAACTAAACAATCAGTAGAAACTGCATAGAAAACCACGAATCGAGATACAAAGTGTTTAACTTGTAAAGGGAGAAGACAATGATTGGGAGTGATGAACAAGGAAATGAAAAGAAGAGGAGTCTGTTTGTCTAGACGGGAAAGGTCAATGTCAAATTGACAGTATCGGTTCTAAATTATTTTCTCAAGTAATGGATAATCTATGTAATGGTTAATCATGTAATGGTTAATAAATGACTCATCAGAACTCTACTAGTAACCATTGGGAGTGAAATTACATTAAAAGCTTTCAAAATTGCACAAAATTGACAAATGTGTAGCCAATACCACCGTTAAAACTGAGCTTAATTTTTGGAAATGTGAATTCGTTACTAAATTAAATGCCATGGTAGCAGTACAGTTGCAACATGACAACGAGGTGATTTGCAACTACATTTCTAAATCCAAACAAGAGTTTGGCAAAATCGAAAGTACCCAAATTTTGCGTGTGATTTTTGAAGGGTTGAGGTTTTCTTTCTTACAACGTTCCTTTGGGTGTGACGGAAGTAAGGTTCAGAAACTGACGATGCCGCCGAAAAAAGTAGCATCCGCTAAATCTTCAGGAAAGGCTTCTGGGCCATCTGCCTCCAGTAGTCAGCTGTCTGCATTTGATCAATGGAAGCTGGTTCAAGCTCAAGCACAGGCGGAAGGGACAATTGCAAAGCAGGAAGGCAACAATGCAATGGAAGTAGACGAACCTGGGCAAGTTCAACGTTTGACGCGAATTGTGGACTTGAAACCATCCATTCCCTGGTCGTAAGTCATTATTATTGGCCCGAAAATTCGAAACAAAGCTCAATCTTTTAAGAAAATTTCATTTGTTACTGAGAGCATCATTTTGTTGCAGGGAGCGAGCCATTGAAGGAAGGATTGTGAAGCTCGGACGAGTGTTTGAATTTGGAAAAGCACCTGAGACAAAGTTTGGGCGTCGTATTGTGATGCAGGATGTTACTGGAATGATCGAGTTTACCGTATGGGGTTTGAAGCAAGAATGGAAATTGTTGTTGATCGTAAGTCAGTGAGGGGTTCAGTTATAACAATACAGCAAGTTTAATCCAGGTGGACGGAGAACTTGGAATTCGGAACTTTTGGATTCGCGACAAAGATGCTCGGAGCCGATGGACAAATCTCCCATTTGAGCTTTCATCATGTTCTTCCACGGAACTCTTCACTCCAGATACGGATGAGATTCCTGAAGTCTCTTTTCAAGAGACGGAAGTATCACAAATGAATGAAATGGCTGATGGGAGCTTTGTTGGTTAGTTTATGA
>JAQIWD010001989.1:0-10544 GCA_034694825.1 Anurida granaria | reverse complement strand
AGGTAAATTACAAACAAGTTTGTTATTTATATGAAAATATTCACAAAATAATGCAACGAAATTTTAACCAAAATTACAATATACCAGAAACCCGGGAAGAATGCATTAAGCACAAAATGAGGGAAATCAATTTTTGAAAAAAAATTTAACATGGCCCAATTTCAACATTTGGATTTTTTTTTAACATACGAATATTTTTTTTTTTTTTTTTTTACAAAATCAGACAAATATGGCCCAAAATTTAGCCGAATTCAGAAAACCCAATCCAAAGGCTACAAAAACAAAATTCCAAACAAAGCGTACAAGATGAGCAGCTAGGAAAAAAGATTGGTGGGTTGTAAGTAAGTAGCAAATATCAAATAGCATCATCTCACAGGATGAAACGAATAGTGCCTTATGTCTCCATTTGACGGCGCGTCTGAAATGGATTTGAAACTTCTAATAAGCACTTGTAGGTAGAATGTAACATGATGAGGGGTATGCTTGGGAAAGGCGCTTTCTGGCCCAACCCTGTAGTCTAATAATCCAACTCCACTTCCCCCACTTTCTCCAGTAGTGCTGGGGGAGAAAGCGATAAGACAAGAAGACAAGACAGAAGGAGGAGAAGGGAGAGTGACTGGAATTCTTAACGAGAATCATTGGGAACAAGGACCATCTTCTCAAGATGTTCACTTTCCCCATCCCTCCATATCTCCTTTCCTTGTTTTATGAACATAAGAAAGTCTATAAAGGGAAGTAGAAGCGACAAGATGCCTGACACTCTTGCCTTCCCTCTCAAGTGCCATAATAATTAAGATTAGCCATTAGGCAGGGAAAGGATCCTCCGGTTTACAACCATAGAATTGCGTGGGAATTGTCATCCCGCCAAAGTTTCCAACATCTTTAATTCGGTGGGAGGATTCGTGGGGATGTTGACGGGATGGAGGACATGTAACGGTCCCCCAACGGACGTTTGTAAGATTCCAGCAGAAGTGTGGCAGATGTCTTGCTGACAATCAAAGTGGCCCAGTGGGGACTCACCACCACTTACTTATCCCATGATTCCTTGGTTAGCAAACCAAAATGGTTAGAACCGAACTCGCATTCTGATTCAGCAGGAAATGCTTGCTGAAATGGGATCCGCCTAAGAACTAATATAACGTTGATGATCCATTTTTGCATTCCTAGAATCCATTGCGTGGTTTGAAACTGTCAGTCTTGATTCAAAATCAAATTAAAATTGTTAGTCAGGAAAATCTTAACGATTGAGACTGAAAGTAGGTTTTATTGGCTCCTTGCCCTGACAGGCATTGGGTGACTACGAAAGAATCCTGGAGAAGCCCCTTGTTTTTAATAACAGTCATTTGCGGCTTTTGGCACTATAGCTGGCAAAAAGTGCCAAGAGAAGAATGTGACTCCGGTTAGGTCGTAGGACGAGCTATGTGAGAAACGTACTAGGGCCAGGAGACAATGGAAAAGTCTTCTTTATGGCCCAACGCCCCTTAGCGGGTCGTTTGAGGGAAAAGTAATTAAATCAAAAGTCCTACTTTCCCCGCATCGTCCCAGGGAGAAAGTCAAGGAGAACAGAACATCCAAGTGGGGCTTCATTCTTTGTCCGACCACAGAATTGTCTTTGAGGAGGATAAAAGCATTGTTTATGTATCCCCATCCAGGAACTGTTTGGCGGTGACTGCGTGAGTTACTTTAAAATTCATCATTAGAAGGCAGGAAATTAGATTAATGATCCCTCAACCAACCCCATGAACTCCCTGTCCCAATTTTCAGTTAGAATCACAACTACTACTGCCAGTACTACTGGCAGTTCACAGCATCATCCAGCTCAATTTGCAAAGCAATTATTATTTCATTATATTTTCTTCCTTTCTTTCCCTTCTATCCAATCAGGAAGCTGCTGTAGCGGCAGCGCAGCCCATTTCATTGCCTTCCTCCTCGTGTCTCAGAGGTTTTGCGGGGTCAATTAATTTATTTTCTAATTTTCCGTTCCAGGAAATGGCCTCCGCTTCTCTGCTAATGTGGGGACGTAGATGTTCCACGAGGTAATTAATGAAGATGGACGTGGGAATGGGCTCGTGGCGGCAGTGGTGGGTCGTGGGGGCGATCTTCATCCAGTTCCTGTCACCCACAACCAGTTTCTGTCCTCCGTTGTGCTCCTGTGACGATTCGACGTTGCTAACGGACTGTCATGAAGCCCGGAATTTGAAAATGGTGCCAATTTTCCTAAATCCCCAAACTCGGTTTCTAAGTCTCTCCCAGAACCAAATCAAGGAAATTTCTATGAGCCTACAATTCTACTCGGAATTGCAACTGTTGGATTTTTCGCAAAATCAAATTGAGTCCCTTGGAAGGAACAACTTTGAGAATTTGCGAAACCTCAAAGTGCTCAATGTGTCATACAACTCGGTCCGGATGCTGGAGCCAGGGGCATTTTCCGGACTACCCAAAACCACGATCCTTGACTTGAGTGCGAATCAGATCGAGTCGATTGATCGGAATGCCTTTAGCGGACTACCAGGGCTGAAGGAACTACACTTGGATCGGAATCGCCTTGATGCCCTTGATTGGGATTTATTCTCAGGGCTTCTAGCCCTTGAGCGCCTGACGCTCCGCTTCAACTTTATCCGAATTCTTCAACCCCCGCACACTTTTCTTCATTTCCTTCTCAACAATTCAAATAACAGGAGCAGTGAAACTGAAAAACTTTTGCCATTAACTTCACTACTGACTCCTGCCACCAATTCCTCAGGACGAGTTGAGGAGGTTCCCTGGAATCTGCGGAATATCCTTGAAGTCGACCTCAGCTGGAATCAATTAGCGGCTGTCCGAAACTTTGGTCTCGCCCCACTCCTCCCATCGCTTCGTACCCTGAATTTGTGCTGCAATTACATTCACACTATTGAGGAAAATGCCTTTTCCAGCCTTTCCGGGCCCACTCCTCAGTCTGGACACAATGGGAGTCAAGTGATGTTAAGTGGGCTGTCAAGTGTCAGTTTGGGCCAAAATAGGCTCACGACCATCCCGTCCGAAGCACTGGAGAAAGTTGGTTCCTCATTACTGGAATTGGATCTGAGTTCTAATCGGATCTCGGATGACCTTCCAGCCGCAGCCTTTCGCTCCCTTTTCCAACTCCAGAGACTTAAAGTCTCTGAGAATCCGGGGATTAGGAGAATTGACCCGAATGCTCTCCTGGATAACATCCACTTGGTCCAAGTTGAGGCCAATCATCTGCCAAATCTGACAGAGTTCCCACTGGGACTCCTCAATAATAAACCCTACTTGGAGAGACTGTCCCTTCAATTTGCCCAAATCTCGACCCTCCCCCAGGAATTGTTTGACAATCCCATCTACAGTGCCCAGATAGCCAGTTTGGACCTTTGGGGAAATCCAATTGACTGTAACTGTACTGTCTGGAAATTATTTCAACATGTGGTGCAGGAGGAGCATTTGGTCCCATTGGCCACGCAGGCGCAGAGGCAGGAGCAAATTCCGGATAATGCCGATGACCTGGAGAGGGAAGAGAGGAAGATGCCACTGGGAAGCGTCCAGTGCGTCTCTCCACCAGGGCTCCAACAATTGAAAATTCGGGACTTGTCCACTTCGGATTTCCAGCACTGCTTCCAGCATCCTTCCTTCCATCACGAGTATTTTGAACTCCTTGTGATCATATTGGCTGTGCTCATTGTGTTCCTCATTGTCACTGCGGTGGGAATCAAGCTATGTTGCCTCTACCGCCTCTGTCCCAATCAGAAACGTCAGAAAGACCTGGATTTACCGTGCGGGAAGGACAAGGAAGGCACAACACTTGATGAATTTTGCTCAAATGTGGGACTCGGTGGGGGATGCGGTGGTAATAGTGGGGCAGGTTCTGTGGCCACGAGTACAAGTGGTGGGAAACTGATCGTCAATGACCACTGTCGGGACTACAATCCCCCAATCCCGCCTTCCCCAGCCTTGTCCTCCAGGTCAAAGAGTAAGGGTGGGACGCTTCCAAACGGGGTTGGGTTATTTCATCCGAAATTTGGTCATGGACATCCGCTTCCACCACTACAGCCTCCTTACAATAATACATCAGGTAGGACCACGACCCTTGGCCCACGCGTACCCGTCCCTTACGATTACGAGGACGAAGATGCGTACAATCATCACCAGTACATGACAATCAACCACCGAGGTCAACCGAATCAGACGACCTTGGCAAACAGCAATAAGCTTCGATTCAATCCCAAGATGCAACTGGTCTTGGATGAGTCGGACCCAGAATATCCTGAACGGCGTCCCCGGGTTCAACAGCAGCACCCTCCCCCATTAATTCTACACTACGAGTATGGCCACCCTGACTATAGGACTCATGGGGGCCGCTACAAGCAAGTTCCAAGTGTTCTCGTGTAGCCAAGGGTCGTTGACCCCAGAATATAATTCTTACCTCGAATATTATAATTAGGAATTCAAGAGACAGGTGGCTAAAACACTGGGAAATTACCAAGATTTGGAGAAGTCAACGAATACGGAAGGAGGGCGGTGTTTGTGCACCAAGTCAAACAAATTAACGTTTTCCTTCATTTTCAAAGCCTTATTTTTCCTACGACTACTTAAACTCAACTCCTTCTCTTTTAGTCTGTAATTTAAAAGTCTAGTCCGCTCATTGTGATTCTTTATGTAGAACTTATGAGGGGGCGAGGTCCCGCTGTTAATGGAGTCATTTCCAGGTCATAGATTTCCGTTTTAGACTCACCGAGAATAAAAACATCCATTTAGAGAAGACATTAGGAGGAATTAGGCGAGGGAAGGCAGGGAAAGTGAGCTACTAAGGAATTATTGAATAAAATTGATTTTTCATCTAAAACTACACTGGAAAAAAAGGAAAACTTTTCTTCGGGCTGGAACGACTTTCTAATGGAGACTCAGCAAGTGCAGTCAGTCGTCCTTGGTTATGGTTACTACCCCCATGGCTGGCTGGCTGGCTCGTGATGTTTATGCAGGGACTCCCAAACCGTAACGACCTCTGATGGGTTGAAAAGTGGAGATAAATGGCGGCTGTGGTAAGAAGTCGATACTCTGGCGGGTCACTTCTTTGCAAATAATTCAAAATCAATGGAAGTAGTTTTCTTGTTGAAAAACTAGTGGTTGGTGCTGGATCATCGAAACATCAACATCAAACCGTCAACCTGTAAAACCTAAAAAGTAAAGTTTCAAATTGGTTTTTCTGAGTTGCTAAAGCGGGATTTGATGGACGAGGTTCCGTTTCGCCTGCCTGGACTCCCATTAGACAAAATTCCAGGAAGAGAATGGAGAAGTAAAAGTCCTGGACAGTGAAAGTGGACTTTCACTTTACCAAGTTGAGGAGACAAATCCATCCACTTTCTCCATCTTGTCACGAATTCACATAAATAAATCCTGAGGTTGGCCAACATTTCTCTTCATTTGTACAGAAGGAGTAGGCACACAGGCACATCCCCACTTCCTGCGTCCTGCTCGTGCACTGTTGGAGTGCAGTTCAATGCACTAATGGAGGAATGACATGATTTACGAATAGTAAATGCATTTGTTCCCTATTTGCCCCCTTTGTTCCGGGAGAAAACATGTCCAACAAAATAGAAATCCTACTCTGTCATACACATTTCCCTTTGTGCAAAAGATGCATCCTTACAAAGCATAATTGAATACTCGTACCCCAACTTTTTTGCCTAAAAACTTAAGCGTCTAATTTTGGAAGTCGAGTCTCTAGGAATTTGTGGCCACGATTTGGAACTTGATTCCAGAACTTCCGGAAGACAAAAGATGAGCGTAGATAAAGGGGAAAGGGCAAGTGAAGGAATGCAAAGAAAGGAGGGACGGGATGAAACGCCTGTCATTAAAAATATGACTTGACGTTAAAGCGGAAAGATGGAGAAAATAGAAAAATAGACAACCAGAACCAGAAGATGTCTTTTGAGGGGATGGGAAAATCCTTTGAATTCTCAGACCCCGGAAAAGAAGAAATTCAGTGGTAGACAGACTCACCGACGAAAATCGCTGAGTGATTGATGACTTGTGGGTTGTCAATGTCAGTTGCAGTCCTTTTCATCCCCATTCCCAACGAATTTACGCTCTGTTAGACAAACATCTCAGAGGATTTTTTTGCCAACGCTTGAGCCTTCATTTTGCACTCGGGGGAAAACGAAGATCCCAAATTAAGAGGTGCCCTCATCTCCTTCCTCATGACTCCTTTAGGTCAAAAGAAGGAAAACAAACATTTGTCACCAATACTTCCCAACATGAAATCCTGTCACCAACTCCTTCAAGGCAATAATTCAAGATCCTTTCCGAAAATTGCAAGTTAACTTTCCACGCAGGTTGGCTGGTTAGGACTCGATATTGGACTTGGATTTATAAGAAACAGACGTTAATCCAGGGAAAGTTCAAAATTCTTTTCCTTCATTTCCGTTTTCCCCATTATCCTGCTGCTACACTCCAATTCCGTCTGTTGTTCTTGCGATTTCTTCATCTGATTGTTAACAGAGCGGTTTAGCAGAGGGGGTATCCTTTTGTTTCATCAACACACTTTGTCTTCCTCAAACTTTCTCATCCTCTTTTGTAATTTCCGCTGTTCCTAGGCATTCTGGAACGTGCGGGAGTTGTTGGAATTGGGACGGTAAATACAAAGTATACTCCAGGGGGAAAGGAGAAAGCTGCGACTACCTCCTGGTCCCTACTGGGCTTTCATCATGGGAGAAAAGAAACCAAACGAGAGGATCCAGCAGCAGGAGATGAAGGAGGAAGAAGAAATATAATAATTTCAACAAAGTTTGCTCACTTTTACTTTGTGCTGTTGTGCTTTCTAGAAATATTGACTCGAGTCAAAGTCACGAAGAAGGGAAGCAAGTCAGAGACCTCGTGTAACGCCTTCATAGCTTCCAGCCATTCTTCCCGACATGAATAGCGATAACCATAACTATAGTTAACAACAGCAGCACCAGCCATGAACTCACAGAAGTTGGAGTATTTCCCCCCTTTCTTGTGCTCCAAACTTTGTTTACTCGTGTTTGTCTTGTTTCTGCTTCCTTTTAGAATTTATTGATAATCAAGAGAGAGGAACAAAGAAAATCAAACTTAAGACCAAAGTCAAGAAGTGGAATTACTATTGTCCACTTTCTACAAAATTCATTTCGTAATGGCAAGGCCTGAGGGCATAACTTTAAACAAATAAAAGATGCTGGAAAATATTCCTCAAAATGTTGCATTCATATCATAAGCAACCTCCAGGGACGCACAAAATTGTAAAAGAGACAAAGAATAATGAGATCCAACCACCACCGCCATTGTTTTGCATTTTCACAAGGGATGAGTATAAATTTGTTTCTCATTCCGAAACCGAAAGTAGAATGCTCCTGGTTTTAATATATTTTGGTCACGAATGTGGAGAAAATATTTCTAGGGAATTGAGAAGTGATAGTCGAGTGTTGCAAATTAGCAAGGATCTACAACTTAACCAGGGAAGCAAACAAGACCGGGGAAAGCATCATTTCAAATTCAGGTCACGCCATGGAGAGAAAGGAGATATTTTAATCTCTGTCAAAATCTTTGGCTACGCAAGGTAAGGGAAAAGGATTCAAATAGTTTTTCATCCAAACATACTCCTGCTTCATGGTCCTCATATCATCCAATCCCAAAATCGCAATGGGTTGGTGGCAGAAGGGACTCGACTGCTTCTAAATTCACCGATTGACGTTTCAATTTCAAACGTATTGAACGGAACGTGACTCGAATTTAATCGGACTGCGAGTTGAACCCACCACGTTCCACGTCCTTTTTCCATTGTTCCACTTCTGCTAGATTCCAAAACCTCTTTTTATTTTATTTCTCTCATCATTCATAACCGACAATCCTTTGATTTCCTCAGTCCACACGTCCACACTGCCTGTTTGGATTCATTGGCACGTGGTGGGTCATGGACCACCGTGGGTCATGCAAGGGAAGGGAATGTGAGGCAGTGGTGGTTCAAATAAATTGTAGCCAACAAAATAAATCCGACTAAATCCAAATCTACTTTAAACACAAAAGAATTCCTTCCTCATTCCGAATTCCCATACTCACTCCAAGTCCAAAAGAACAAATTATTCTGCCAACAACAACCCAAACAATAATCCCAGTGTTCCTATTTCGCAAATCAGGAAACTGGCAAACGTTCCGAAACCACAACAACCCAATGGATTTGAATCGCAACTCTTCTGTTTTGCAAATCCCAAGGGCCAGGTCGTAAATAGAGCACTTATAACTATGGCGCTTTTCCTAGGCATCCCCAGAAAGGAGGCTTATGAGCATCTGTAGCCAAACTGATTGAATTTTGGCAAAAGGAGTGGAGGGAATAATTGAATTGGTTTCCTATATTTTTGGCTTGAGTTCCATTTAAAAGATTGGCTGACAGGCAGGCAGAGCCAACAACCAACACACTTCAACCTCCTCCTTCGCGGAAAATCCAATAACAATACCCGGGTTTTTTTCATCCTCTCGATCCTCAGTCAGTTTGAACCGAAAGGAAAAAGACAATAAAAAGAGACAAGCGAAACTAGGAAGAAGATTAAAAATAAATCCAACATGTTGAAATGAAGCCAAAAGAAGAAAAAACGACGCTCGACGGGTGAAAAACTGAACTGGTACTTATTACAACCGGAGAAAATAAGTACCAGTTTGAAGTTATAACAGGAAGACGCTTTCCATTTGGTCCTCTCACGTTTAATTTATGATGCATCACCCTTTGTACTCAAATTGTACCCCCTTATGTTCAATCTTACCGTAAGTGGTTCTTTTTAGAATTAGTAACATTGTTATCCTAATCTCCCTCGTCTGGCTTCAGGTTTACGACCTCTTGATTTACGATTCCACCCGCGATTGACAGGACAAGGAGGGTAGGGTGGTGCTGGAAAGGTTGGCGGCCAAATGAGGTGGGGTGTACGGAAGCCAATTGGGGAGCCAATCATGATCCAGCGGTTAAACGTTGTAGCCAAGCCAGGAGTAAGGACCACCCGCGTCAGCCAAATTTACTGGAATTGGATTTCCCGGGGTTGGTTGTGTTCGGCTAGAGGGATGAGAAGCACCGAATTTAATTAGGAGACTCTAATAAGAGGATTTCCTAAGGAACAAAGTGTCTATCTCCTCCTTAAGCTCCTTTCTCCAGTTAGTTCGATCTTCCCTTCCAGCAGTGTACGAGTAGAAAGATTTTCATTAAGGTGACACCAGGAGAACTCTGGATTTGCTTTTCCAAGAGAACCAAAACATGCCAAAGGCAACAGAGTTCGAGTTTGGGCGGATTTAATTCCAGCGACGCGGCTCAAGACAAGGGTAAGGAATAAATAGGGAAACAGTAGGGGAATGAGAATTCTAGCCTTAGCCTTCCTTCCGGCTAAACTTTCACTTCATCTTCTTTTCTAAGGAACGAGGAAGAAATACAATTAATCCTCCAAGACCAACAATGGGAGAAAGTAGTTCAGGTTGCAGGAAAAATGGTTGGGCAGATGGCCCTAAAAACGCAGCTAACCCACCTAGAATCCCGGAGTGTGTTTTTAAATTGGTGAATTTTGCATTCGCCATTTGGTAGTCATTTTGCAACTGGACTTAATCAAATGGACTGAATTTCCAAATGAAAAAGACTGAAAACCAGGTCATTACTGAACCTCGCTAGTGAAAGCAGTTTTCTTTTCGACGTGAGCAGGAAATGGAATGCCTTGTGCATATGGAAATCCCTTCCAGATTAAAAACGAAATTCATCTCCTTGGGTCTATCTTCTCTTTGCTGAACCTTAGACGCCAGACGCATTGCTAAAAGTCAAAAAAAGAAGTAAGTGGATCGCTGGGCTGGAAAGCAATGATCGAAGAAAGCTGACACTGGCAGTGGGCTGAGATTGGAAGATGGTTGGTTGTTTGGTCTTGGTGGCGGTGGTGCGGGGTATCCCGTGCGGGTTTATTACAACAAAAGAAATCCCATCGTCTCGTCTCCCTCAGTAGTAGAAAGGAGAAGGTGAAGTGGAAAACAATAAAAAGATGGGTTTCTGAGATTAAAAATAAAATGGAGAGAGAATGTTGAATGGGAGCCAAAGTCGTAGAAGATACGCTCCCTGGTTCGTTTCAGTCAACGAAAAAGAATAATAGAAAATCCTCTGCGTCAGCCTTGGCTGGCGTATGGAAGGAGACCATGTCATGGAAAAAGGCTACGGCTCACAGAATCTGATAAACTTCTAAATAAAAATATTCATTGTCAAACACGGAAAGCCAAGATCAGTCACCCGTCCGTCTGTACCCTGCCTTACGGATTTATGACGCACAGAGAAACGCTGCAAACAATTTATCTGAATTAATGGGTTTATAAAATTAAATTTTTAACAAAAAAAAATTGCCATAATCTCCAATAATGTCAATGTTTCAAAGGCTGTGGGCAGAATGCTGCTGCGGCCTACCGTTAATGTTAATCCAAAAATCGTAAGTCAAATTCTATTGGATCTTCTAACTTTTCGAACCCCGCAAAAAGTAATAAAAGTCAAGCAGGGAATTCGCCCGGTTGTTAATTTATCAAGA
>JAQIWD010001988.1:0-10545 GCA_034694825.1 Anurida granaria | reverse complement strand
GAAAGTCCGCTCACGTGGTCAAAAAGTTTGCGTATACGTCTGTTTTTGAACGTAAACGCCTATGCGCAATTCCCCTAATAAGTTTTATAGAGGAGTTCATGCGATGGATTTGACCTTTCTACGGTTAAATAGCCGATTAAATTTTCTTCTTCATTGAGGGTAGTGCACTTGGTCATGACATTTTCCGCACCCTTGAGTCCTGCATTCTTCAAGTAATAATATCCGTATGCGGCGTGAACTATGTAAAACATGGCGGCAACCTCTACTGGAATCGTGGCCCTTTTCAACTGGAACGCTTGGGGAACTTCCATCCAGGCTAAGTTAAAGAAAGGGTCGTCAGGAAGTCGCAACTGATAAGCCACTCCCGTAAATAGCTTGTCGCTATTACTGACTTCATCTACTGACCATAAATTTAAATTGTTAACTCCGCTTCTTATTTCAGTTATTGTTGAAATAAGGACGAGGAACACAATTAAGACGCTCATAATTGCAACCACAACAGTTTTAAACAGAACTAGAATTTCAAATGGAACCCAAAAGTACTTGTGGACTAGAAAAATTAGAACGTTCATCTTTTTTATTCAATTTAATGAGCCGTTAATTTAATAGAAAGTAAGTTTACTTGGATCTTTCCCTTCTCACTTTCTCAATAACTTTTATTAGAACCAAGGATTTTTTAATTAGAAAGGCTTATAACAATGGAACTTCTATTGTTGTGTGCATTGTGAACTTTTTAGAAAGGGGGACAGAGAAACTTGTCCAATTAATGTTCCAGTCTTTTGATAATTACAGAAACCATTAAAAGCCCATTACACAACTTCATTTCAAATCAAACTTTCACTTTTGGAGTCCACAATGCGCTGGGTTCAATAAATGAATAAATTTTTATGATCACGAATGGCTAAATTTCAAATAAACCGTTGTAAAACGGGGTATAACCAAGTAGCGAAAGTGGGCAGATAGACTCACAAACCGATACCATAGAATGGAATCTTTGAAAACGTAGAAGACATGTCCATTTAACTCCACAAATGTAATTCTGGACAAAAAGTTTTTAAAAAGAAAAAAAAAGCCCGGATTTCGTGTTACATTCATTTACGAAATTTTATCTTCTGATTCCTACATTGATTAGTTGGGCCTTGGGCGGTGAATAATTGATGCGGTTACGATTAATCGTAAAAAATTAATCAAAACTTTTTCTACGAACAACAACACTCTCCACGTGGAGGAACTTTCTGCGGAGAATTCCGTTGAAGGTAATTTGTGGATGAGTGTTTTCATTGGCTTAATCTTCAAACCGAAGCCACAAATTAGGCCACACCAAAGGTCAAGCTAGAATTTGACCTCTAAGTTTCCAACTTCCTCAAATACTAAGCCCAAAAATAACGTCGGACAAGAACGGTCATCAAGATATTGGTTTATTTGAAAAGTCAGCAAAAACGGATAAATATCATGAAGGTTCATCTGCGTCTGTAACATTTTGAAAAGGATTTAGATTTGGAGCAATTTTGTCAGTGTCGGCAATAACATTGAGTTTGAACAATTTTGTATGAATGGATGAAGAACGGTTTCCGGTTTGTTTCTGTTTTTCAAAGATATGGAAGCATAATTTAAAAGGTCACACCCCATAATTTGTATCTGAGATTGTTTTTTGACAGAGGAAAGTTGACTTTCACCAGTTTGGAAAATTCTGATTACGACTACTAACATTATTAAACTAACCAACTACACTTCTGCTAAACCAACTCCACTTTCTACAATTCTACAATTCTATGAGTCTAGTAATTAATTAATTAATAAGAAAGTTGTACTTTTTTCTCCTCCACCCAGTAAAATTGGAGGTTGCACTTATAACAGAGGCAAAAGACCAGAGCAGCAGTTTTGTACGTTCAAAAAGTTAATAAGAATCTAACAGTTTTGTAATTAGTTTTTTTTCAATATTTAGCTCAATTAGGTAACAAGTTAATTATACACCAATTTAATTAGTTGAGGCAAAAGAGGTTGGACAAAGAGGTTTTACAATTTACAAATTGACTGACTATTTGTTATTTCTCCCACAAAGTTTTAATTCGTGTAGTGAATTCATCATAATTGCACCCATTAGTCAACAACTTTACTCTCTTTTTTCTTCTAATTTAAATTCTAATTACTTCTAAATAATTCTAATTCCTCTAACTTTAAAGTCAAATTGACACGCACATTACTAATTTCTAATTTTAATTATAATCTAATTTTCCCCCTTGTCAGAAAAAAAACAGGAGTTAAGTTATGCTGCCAGTTTAGCCGATTTACTTGTTTGTTCTAAATTAGTTTTTAGGCACTTGTAAACGTGGGTGTGGCTATTTTAGTTTAAAAAAGAAACCCAGTGGTTGTTGCCCTGCGAAGCACAGGCTGTGTTAGAGATCCAAGAATTATAAGCCGCTTAAACCCAACGCATAAACTCCAACTAGTTAATTTAAGCCTATTAATTGTTATTAACATGACAAAGTAAGAGCTGAGGTAGTCAAAACGCACGGATAAAGTGCAGCAAAAACAATAAATTAAATATTACATGGTTCATTAATTAACGATTATTCTAATTAACGATTATTCTTTTTGGCTACATTTCATCATCCCTGAAGTTATTGGGCGATACGCTACGCTTACGCTAATGCCAACGTTGACCGTAACAGTTCAATAACCCCAAACCCTAATTAAAGTTCCCATAGAATTCGACCTTAAAGTTAAAGTTAACATTTGAATCTGTTTTAAAGCTACACAAATTACTCTGCCATGTCTGAACCATTAGTTAGGTACACAGTTTCAACGTTTGTATTCTGTTCAGTGACGGTTTTGAAGTTTTGGATCTTTTCCATTCACACCCACAATCAGCGATTCAGCGGCCTAAACTCTAGTGTGTGTAAATGTACTCATCCATTCATCCTCTAAATGCAAACTAATTGAGCTCAAAATTAAGCCTTTCATTTTCTTAACAACAAAATGAAAGCTTCCTGTTTTCAATTTCTTTTTCAAGATTTTTGGGTAATTAAAACCGGTTGTTACACTCCTTATCTTAGGCCGGCCTGCAACTGCTTCGTCCTAATTCTATCAAATGTACCCAGAGGATGCAGTTACTTTGGGATTAACGCCACGTAGTCTGCCTAATTACATTTAAATGTTTTAATTAAAAGTATAAAGGTACTTGTAGTTTTCCGTTTAGTTAGACACAAATCTAAATGGAATAAAATAGGGACTTTAGTTTACAACTTGTCATTTGATTTGAACTTTGTTTTTGCAAATGCAAATAAATTAGAGGAGGCTGATGATGTATAAAGCAGTGTGGCTCTGTCACTTGGTGGGGCAAACAGTAGCAGAAGCACCAGCGTCAACAGCCTTCATTAACGTTCTACCCTAATCATAATTTAAGTTCCGATTAGGGTCACACGCCCTTACACCAATTACCAGAGTCCAGCTTATTTCTCAAAATAAATAAATTTTAGTCATTCAGAAGACCAAGGGACTACCAATTAACTACCGTCTATCTTCCCTCAGGCTTACGCTTCCGCTTGCTACGTGGCGACTACGTTGACTGAACTGACGTCAGTTTGTTGCTCAGTCCATTCAGGCGCTCAACGATACAAGAGGCGGAAATTCGAGCCTCTGAATCCTGATCCCAGGAATCTTTCATTGCCTCAATGAGGACTTGCATGCCAGGATGACAGGTCCAATCTGGTCGGATCGTGGGTCGTTTCCGTTGGGTAACTACAACGTCCTGCATTTCTTCAAGAGTTGGTTGTTGACCAATGAACTCCTCAAATGGTAATCGGTACTCACCAATGGGACCCTAGAAATTGATAAGTTATTATCTGCTATATTACCTCCTCTTATCACATTTTTTTGCGATGTGTACTTTAGTCTTACCTTTTGAGTACTACTGCGAGATGCGAGCTCCCAGAGGACCAAGCCACAGGCGTACATGTCAATGCGCTGGAAATTGTCCCGAGTGAAGCTCACGGCTCCTTCAAGTACTTCCGGGCTCATGTACCTCCGCGTGCCAATCTAATTTCAAAGAAAACAAGAATTATTACTCCATTCATTCATTCCTTTCTCATTCATTCATTCATTTGTGAATGGAAGTAAGTGGTTGTAGCGTAAATGAGAAAGGACTTGACTGAAACCCCTTTATCCTCTTCTTCACACTCACCTGCCCGTGACAAGTTCCCACAGGGACGTTGGGGTAGAAAATGTGGGCGAGACCAAAGTCAGCTATGCACGCCGTCAAATCAGGTTTGAGTAAAACATTTTTTGACTTGAAATCTCGATGCGCAATCGCTGGCTTGTGACCTCTGACACTTTCAATTTCTTCATGAATAAATGCAAGACCTTGACACATTGTAATGGCTATCTTCAGGAGCTCATTCCAGGTCAAGACATTTCCCTAAAAATAAAACCATAAATGAAAATGAAAATGAAAACCATGATTTAATGAAGCTAAATTCAATTGATTGAATGAATTTTGAATCCCTTACTTTGAGGTAGTCATACAGAGAGCCTTTCTCCATATACTCTGAAATGAGCCAGAGCTGGAGATTCTCTCCTTCCGCAATAGTTCTGGATCCGTAAAACTGGAGGATCCAATCCGTACTTCCCATTAGGGGAAGTGAGTAAATTTCTTGTTCCAACTTCCAGGAGACTCTCTCCCGTATAGGTAGGATTTTCACAGCCACAAATGAGTTTTGTCCAGTCATTGATGCTTTCCAGACATGTCCGAATCTTCCAGCTGCTTTTATTTCTACCAACGTAACTGATGGCACTGGAAAGAGAAAAACAAGGGGAAAATTTACCATTTCAATCTCATCTTGTGGAAATTCCCATATTAATGGATAGCATGTGAAAGTATTTCCAAATCAACTTTTTGTGAACTCTTGACCCCACTTTCTACGAGATTGTGAAATGGCTCAGCGTCACTCAACTTGTCATAATTGAATTAATCCCAAATCGATTATGGTTTGGAAAGAGACTTTACCATGAACGTTCTCCGATTTGTCCAGGAGGATATTCTCCTCGTCTGATATCCCGGAATGGGAATCCGGTAATGGTTTCTTGACCACTCTCCGATGAAGGACCCACGCTGTCATGAAAATGAGAGTACATGCCACCGGGACGAGGACAAAGACAATCACAGAGGACTCGGAGCCTTGGCGGGGAAGTGGGATCACTGCCGTGGCTGGAAAGAAATAAAAATTAGAAGAAAAGCTCCTAAATCACATGAAAACGGGTCAAATTGAAGTATTTGGCGACATTTGACTCTTACGTTTGGCCGTAGATGTAGTTGGTGTAGGATCCCAGACGTATTCCTGGTTACAAAAGTCTTGGTTGCAGCAACAAAAGAGGGTTTTTGAGGGTGGTCGATCATCTGCCTTTGTAATTGATTTGGGATGATTTCGCTCAATGCAGGCCCTCTCCTTGGCGCACTGCTTGTTATTTAGGAAGCATCCCTTCAACTGGAGTACTTCCTGGTCCGAGTCATTGTTCTTTCTCCAGAGGACGTAGCAGCCGTGCTTCGCTGCTGGCTCGTCATTCCCACAAGAGACGTTCCGACGGGATTTCTCACAGGGACCACCATTTTTCAGCCCACATTCCGTCGCATTGTAATATTCACATTCCAGGGATGAGACAGGGATGAGGGAACCTGACAAAAATGGCAAACAAAAAACATTCCAGATTATTCCTCACGTTGACATTGAACCCTTGTCCAAATTTTACAAGTCTAGAAAACAAGTTTTGATTTTATGATCTCCCAAGAAATTGGAAATTCCTTGGCTCCAACGAACCGTGTAGCCAACCACTCATCATCCGATTGTCATCGTTATCCCGAAATTATGCGAATTCCAGGTCAGAAATTCTCATTCTAGTGTAGCGGTATAATGAGATGAGGTGTTGAGTGGTGCTCAGGGAATCAAGATAAGGGCCAAAGAGGGCTCATTAGCATAATTTATTTAAAACCCTACGATTTCACACTTGACGTCCTACATGACTTATAATTGTTCCTCTACCTCTTTAAGTCTTTGGCTCAACAATTGTTGAATTTCAAAGAGAACCGACAGTCCCAGTCCCGTATTCAGTTGAGTTTATGAAAATGTGGTTAAATGGAGACATCATACAAATCAGATTTCTATCTTCCTCAATTTATGCTCATCTTCAACCTAAGCAAAAAGAATGCAATGTACCTAATCCCCCTTCCCTTACGTATAAATCAAAACGTGTCATCTCCTCCTGCCAAAACCTTACTTTTCAATTAGAAAAACTTAATTATTGGATATCCTGACAAAGTCTTTGCCTCTCGCACCCCTCATAAAAATTCTTGGTTCCGGTTCCTGTTCTTAAAATAGTAGGGTAGAAAAACTAATGAAAAACAAACAAGGAAATTATTCATTTTACTCCTGTGGGCTCCTGCTTCGTTGGATGGGAAGTAAATTGCGGTTGGTTTCTAAGTTATTGCGTGGTTAGTTAAACTCCGGAAATGCTAAACGTAAATATGAAACTCCATTTTGTGATACTAAATTGCCGAACCTCCTAATTATGTTTATGTTGATTCAGAGGGAGTTGAATGGAAATGGTTAAATTGGTCCCACGGTGAACTCCCATGATGACACAAGGTACCCAAGCATAACAAAAGAGGAAGATTGAATAATATTTTTGTTGTCATTCCATGCTCACCCACTCATCTCATGCATATTTTAAGTTTTGTTATGGTGAATGAAAGAAAATTAATAATCGTTACTTCCCCCGTGTGGTAAGGTAGGTAGATCCAAACATAATTATATTATGGAGTCCATGACTCGTGGAAAACCTTTGCTAGTTTTTGGCCGTACCGTAATTGAAATCTAAAACCAAAATATGGAAAAGTATCGAATGTTTTCCCACAAAAGGTTAATGATCACATAATTGGGAAATCCAGGAGGAAAACACGGATATGAAACCGAAACTAAGAAACCAAGTCCTTAATTGACTAAAAAACAAACATGCTTTCCTAAAGTGGATTGAAATTATCAATTAATTGAATTGGAGACTAAAGTTGATTAGGACGGAACTAGACCCCACCCATTTTTAAAAGGGTGAAGTTAAACCCGTTTTTTAATTAAGCAAATGTTACACAAAAGTTAACGACGTATGAATATTGTCATCATTCCTTTTCCGAATACCGACGCGCTTTCAATTAATCCCCCAACCACCTGGTGTCAAGTTTGGATTCGTCGAATCTATGGGTTCGCAGACATCGAATCCGAATCCGAATCCGAATCCAATTTTGAGTATTCGGATTCGGATTCGGGTTCGCTGACTTTTGCATCGAACCGTTCGGATTCGGATTCGATGGCTTTTTTAAGGATTCGGATTCGGGTTCTCTGACTCATTTGAGGGTTCGGATTCGAAGATTCGGCGAATCCTTTTTTGACACCTGTGCCCCCAACTTTACTTTAAGCAGAGCCCAACTTTACTTTAAGCCAAGCCCAACTCAACTCAAATCGTAGTTGGGCAATGCTTTAAGGTACTCGAGAGAATTAATCTGCATCTGCTGAGGAAGAAGAACGGAAGCAACTTATCATCAATCATCCCTCCTCCCCCTTCCATTCATAAATCCAATAATAAAATCACGCATTTACCCACACACGCAGGAGACAACAATCAGTTAAAGGCTTTGTGGAGTTAATTAAATTAACTCACCTATACTCAAGGATCCAATAAAGTAAAAGCAGAAGATGGAGAGGAGGCCACCCCCACTGACACGACGAGCACTGGTGATACTTGGGAACATGATTGATGATCCAGGAGGAGGAAGTTGATGAAATTAAACTGTAGTGAATTGGTGGTGGTGAAAATAATAAGCGTGTTGTAACTTGAGTAAAGTTGGATGTTGATACAAATAAAATTGAACAAAAATTGGGTTATATCAAAATTAGAAAAACAAAACTGAAGTTTGATGACCTAGTTTTCCCGAAACTGTTTTGTTGAAAGGGGAGAGAATAATACCCGGAAATGGTAAAATTATTCTATGATAACAAATAACAAAAACAAAACTTTCCAAGCAGTCTTTTGGGGGTAAAATGGAATTGGCCGATCCAATATTCACTAGGAGATGTGGTGGTGGTGGGAGGTCGATTACTCCTTTTCTTGATTGATTGATTGATTGATGGTGAGGTAGTAAGTTGTTGACGAATGATGAAACTTCCAATTAAGTTTTAAAAGTTTTAATAGTTAGGGAGGTATAGCTGCCGAACCAAAGTTAATCCAAGAACGATTATGCGAGGGACAACGAGGCTCACAACTTGGATTTGGATTAGAACAACAATTGCAGCAGTTGGTGTTGTAGTTGTGGTGGTGAGTGAACTGGAGACTAATCATGATGGTTTAATTGAATAAACACCGACTCCTAGTGCGATGCAATTTGTTGTCAAAGAACACGGGTTCAGCATCTGGCCACCACACCGTTCTTGTCCAGTTCTAATGTTTTCTAGGACCAATTTAAATTAACCAACTTACAACAACGTAACCACACGATAAGGAGCCTCTGAAGGTCACCACAGAAGGATAACTGTAGGATTATGCTCTTCTTCACTGGTACCACATGAATTAGTTCAATATGAAGATACGTAATCCGTTGTAAAAATGATTGGAGAAAGCACGATTCAGAATTCAGGAAACCGTTGATCCGAGAAGGTATTATTGCTCTGGATGCTGAATGAAGGTTCCCTGTAAAACCAACACAATAACAGGGAATCAATTAAGGTTTTCAATCTACGTGGCAAAGCACCGCACACCACAATCACATCCTGAGGATAATCAATATACGGTGGTGGCAGTGTCGAAATTGCGTAGATGTTCTATTTACTACGTACGTGAATGTTGTTTGGAGCAGAGGATGACAAAGTTGATGATGAGATTAAAGGACTAACCACGAAGTCGAGAGATGACAATAATAACAATTTACTTAACCAGTTGTTGTAGTTTGGTAGGTATGGATGTACGTCCTTTCCAGTGTCACGGGACAGTGTCGTCGTCAGACTTCCACGGAACAAAGTTGAAGAATTTAATCGTTGCGTTGTGATGAATTGAATCCTCCTTTTTCCGTGTCCTCCTCCGTAGTACGCAAAAAGGACGATGGAAAGAATTGTACACAACGCAGCAGCAGGACCGCAGGAGTAGCGAAATGACCTCAAGAGTTTGTATTTGCAGATTTAGATAGTACGGATAGTAAGGATATAAAAGGAGGATAGTCGGATATTATTATACGCAGGAGGGAGGTGTTTTTGTAGAAAATACTACGAAAAGGGGTCTCAGAACTCATAAGCAAACTCGTAGCGTAGCACTAGGACTCTTTACCCTCTTGTGCTTGGTATGTGGTGATGTGTATGTGGATTCAGAAAACTACGTCTCCCTTTTTTACCATTCAACGATTCAACTCCAAGACCCATGACACGTGACACGTGGGGGATTCCAAGGCTAAGGTATAGGCCCACCATGGATTACGTCACACAAACATACTTATGTCGAAATAGGTGAATGACCTCTTCAACATTCCGAACCACATACTCTCAACATTTAAAATATCAAGATCCACTGTTGGGAAATCTTAGAATGAAGTTTGCTAAAATATTTTAATTTTGTTTCTATTTGAGAACACAATGATAAGCTTACTGAACATTCACAGTAAAGTCTATATTTCAACATCACTTCGTGCCTATATTAATTAGGGATTGAAATTTACAACCAAAAATTTCTAAACTTTTGAATTGGAATCCAACATTTTTGGAATACTACTGCAATATTTGTTAATTGAAATACGACATTTCTTGAATGGACACTCTTGTAGTTGGATTGCGAGCGACATTCTTGTAGTTGGATTGCGAGCGACATTCTTGGAGTTGGATTGCGACATTCTTGAAATTGGAATGCGATATTTTTTTTAATTGGAATTTGAACACACGACGTGTGTTCAAAAAACGTCGTTACTGTATTGTAAAGTCAGTTTATACAAATTTAAAAATTTTAAACATCCAAAACTTATCCCTTGTCTGTCAAGTTAGTTTTAAGTTTATTAGTGTCTATTATTAGTTAATTGAAAGATTCAAATCAGGACAGAGAAGCTTTGAGGGAATTATCCCAGTCACAAGAAATCGCCCAGATATAAATAAATAAAAATACACGCGACTTTTGTGGAATTTTATTGGTTAATAATACAGGGTGCTAAATCTAAAGATGGCCAAGATTAAATTAGTAATAGCACCACTTATATGAAAATTTATCCGCGATGAAGCTCAAACTTTGCAATTTTTCTGGTACCCATTGCGGAATTTTTGGGTTACTGCTGTCGATGCGTAGTGCATGCGTGTCCCTTTAGCGTCATTCTATGTAGATGTTAGAATTCTTGGTCGGCGACTTGAAAAGGAGCTCGGCAGAGACCCTACGCGTCAAGAAATTCCTTTCCCTGTCATTCTTTCATGAAAAGCCGCAGGATGGCAAACCTTTCACTTTCTATGGAATAGAATGACGCTTCATTCATTCCCA
>JAQIWD010001987.1:0-10546 GCA_034694825.1 Anurida granaria | reverse complement strand
ACAATT
Source organism: Anurida granaria (assembly GCA_034694825.1). Taxonomy (NCBI): domain Eukaryota; kingdom Metazoa; phylum Arthropoda; class Collembola; order Poduromorpha; family Neanuridae; genus Anurida; species Anurida granaria. The sequence goes on along the minus strand of JAQIWD010001987.1, from coordinate 10,540 downwards.
AATTAAGCGACTTCAATTAATTATTTCCTTAAGTTTCTCTCTCATTTCACAGAGCAGTAAATTTGTACGCCGATGTATATGGACTGTTGATACGTCGTATGGATGACGCATTTAACAAAACATTCAAGCTGACCTCTGTCACCCTAATTGCCGATATCCAGACTTTTGATGGACCGGAAAGCACATCATTTTGCCTCACAAATGATATGAGCGACGTACTGCATGCCGAGTATTTTGATGGTTATACCAAATTGCGTAGTGCAAATTTAGATGATTCTACTGAAATCAGACTAATTCTGACCCTTGAAAAAGGTTCGGTGGTTTTTTTTATAGCTCAGATTGCTTATAGAGTAATCAGAAACTGTTTAATGCATTTCTTAGATGAATGATTAATATTTGTTATAAATTGTAGTCAAAGGTATAACGGATGTGACATGCACTTGTCCGCCAATCCCACCATTTTATGTCAGAGATGGAGTCAGTCTATCCAAGTACTTTCTGTCCTCAAAATTCTCTGACTTTGAAATTAGTGTTGATGGAAGGATTTTCCCATGCCATCGGGTGGTTCTAGCGGGTACGTGCGAACTCAGAATTAAAGGTGTGATGGAAATTTGATAATTTACGAATTTTAGCCCACAGTCCAGTTTTTGCACAAATGTTTGAGCACCCGACCAAAGAAGCGGCGGAAGGGCGGGTACAGATCGAGGACATGAGTCCAGAAACAATGGAAGAAGTCCTTCGGTTTCTGTACACAGGGACTTGTGACGGGCTCGAGCGTAATGACATGGAGGCGGTCGTTGCACTCCACCAAGTTGCTGATCGATATTTCATGGAACAACTCAGGGTCCGCTGTTCAACTCTGAAGGCAGTGGACAAGGGGGGCATCACGGAAGACAACGCGGCTGCTCTCTGGGAACAAGCTCAGTTTTACAACTTGGACGAGGTCAAGCAAGCAGTGAAGGATTTTTGCTGGGAGTGAGTTCACTTCTTAGATATTTCTTGGTCGGAACCATGTTGAGTATGTGAGTATGTTGTCGTTAACAGGAACGCTGACTTGGTCCGTTCTGAAGGAAGTCCACTGAGGGCACTTGTTAAAAAATGTTTCCCACATTTCTGCTGCCCGGAAAGCATAGACTGTTCCTTTTGTAAGCCATCCTCTACATAAAACAATTAAATCCTTGACCTTGAAGGTTTTGCGGTTAACGTCAATAGCGGTAAGTGAGGACTGACTACACTTGTTTAATAAAATATAAAAAGGGTGAAACGTATTGAATTTTCAAGAAAAAAGGAGTTGGTTTTGAGTAAAAATCAATTCCTTATTTCTTGAAATTTAGGTAATTGTTGTTTGCCTTTCAGCGCCCTTATCCCCATTTAGAAAGGAAACGGTGTCGTTGTAGGATGGGAACTGGTGACAAGTATTGGATTGGACGAAGCGGAGGAGTCAGGAAAGGATGGCCAATGGGCATTCGACTCTCGTATTTAAATGATGCAACTTGCGTTAAAAAGTGTCTAAAAATTAAATTATACGTTAGTTTTAGTTATAGTGTACATTCTCATTCATTATCAAAATGAAAACATGGGTTTACTCATTCAAAGCAATGCAATTAAGGTACTACTCCGTAAGATTGTAGTCAGACTTCTTAGTTGAAGCTGATTGATTTTATATAGCCGTCTTTTAGGTTTAGTTCTATTTTCGTTTACACATAAAATTAGTTAGTATTTTTAAGTAAAGTAAATTACGTATTTTATGCCACAGTTAATTCAGGTACCCGTTCAAGCAAGTAAAAATTATTTAAATGAATAACTTATTAATTATTTGGAATTGTGTGCTAAGTAGAACCTTAATTCATAGTTCCTTTCCAGCACGCTTCTTCCTCGAAGTGTGACGGTGCGCTCATGCTCAAGGTCATTGAACCATTCTGCGTCTTCGGTAATTCCTGATGGTGTCCAACAGAATTCCTACTGATGCTACTCCCTTTGTTTGCATTTGCATCTCGGAGATGAAGCGCATACGCACGGTCGGTGGTTCCATTTAGACGACAGATGGCGTAGATGAGGAGACCAAGAAGTATCCAGACCCCGAATCGAATCCACGTCGGCGCAGTCAGGTTCATGATGAGGTACACGTTGGCTAGGATGCTCAAACCGGGAAGTAATGGTACCAGGGGTACCTTTTTTTTTTTTTAACAAATCCATTGGTTATTTAAAAACCGTTCGAGACTCCGTCCAGCATGTTGCCATATTTACCTTGAATGCGAGTTTTGCCCGGGAAACTGGTTGGGCATAGAGTGACGCAAGAATGATGATCAGGAGAATCCCTAAGATTGCTAGCAGCGCTATATACCCCGGGTTTCCATCTCTAATTTGGGATGAAGCGAATGCCGCCGTTGCACAGAATGAAATCGTCACCAGGCCTAATTGAGTTAAAATATGAAAATTTTCAGATTCTTCACATTCCCGAGTGCAGGAATTAAAAGCTTCGTACATACAATAGACAAATACAATCCAGCCAGAGAATGCTGACGAGAGTTCTGATGGTGTCTTGATACGCCGTTGATTGTAGCTTTGTTGAATGAAACTGAGAACTCCCCATTCCTCCAAGTACCTCCCAGCCGATGTACAAACGTCGTCAGCCCCATCGGCATCCCTGCGGTACCTGCGGATTTACGCTTATAAGCTCGTGGATAGCTTTCGAAAAGTCATTTAGGGATGTTGATGTTGGCATACCTTAGAACAAGAACGCAAATGGCCACAAGTGTGTATGCTGTAAGGGTCCCGATGGACATCATGTCAATGAGTGCCTCCAAATCAAAGATGGCGGCCATCATAGCTGAAGGTCAAAAAGCATAAACTTAGCCGACTCTTGAAGAATTACTTCGGAAATCAAATAATCGGAAACCTCCAAATGTTCCTGCAAGAATGGTAGCTGTAAACGGCGTCTGCAGCTTGGGATGCACATGCGACAGGAATTTGAAAAGGACGCCATCGCTGGCCATTGCGTAAATTACCTACAATTCAAGAATTATTGAAAACTATTAACACTCCATTCCAGTGCAACGATTGGTTTGATTCAGATTAGTTCTGCATGCAAATTAGTAGGTAAGATTTAATTACCCGAGGCATTGGAAACATGGAACCGAGTAAGCTGTAAAAAACATGTAACAGACATTACAAAATTAAAAATTAAGAACCATCCCAAAATCGCTTTGCAATTTATGCACTCGTGTTCAAACCTCCAGGCGCCCTACCTTGTCGAGAGTCCAAAAAGGGCGCCGACGGTTACAATCCATTTCCCAGTTGGAAAATCAACCAAATTGAATGCTTCTGGGAGTGGAGCGACGGCATCCTACAAAACAAATTAAAATTCGATTTAAATTGAAAGCGATTCAAGATAGACGATTTCCATTCACCTGAAGGTAGTAGGGTACCATCATGGTCAAAATCGTTGAAATTCCGAAATACGCCAAGAACGTAAAGATGAGTGAGAAAATAATGGAAAGTGGAATGGCCCTCTGTGGATCCTTGGCTTCTTCCCCAGTCGTGGCGATGACGTCGAAACCAACAAAACCGTAGAAACAAGTGGCAGCACCTTTCATGATCCCTGCCATTCCAAACGGCGCAAAACCACCGGCTCCTATTTTCCCCATGGTGTCGGTCAAGTTGGTTGAAATGTCGGATGGGTTTATGCCCCAATTGCCCGGATCCGCTAAATTTCATAAATCACCATCCAAACTGTCAATTTAACGCTGCAGAATCGTTCAGAAATTTCTAGTGCTTAGAACTTAGATTTTCAGTTGTAGAATCTTACCGTAAATCCCTCCAGCGATGACGACAAATGCCACCACGCCTAGATTGAGTGCAGTGAAAACGTTATTGAAGAGTGACGACTCCTTGACACCAAATGCCAAGACACCTGTGGACCAACAAAGATGGCACGTTCAAGAAATTGCTAAACGCCAACGACAGAAAGCGGCAAGGTCACTCACAGGTGACGATGAGGGTGATTCCAAAAGCAAACAAGTCCACATACCCCGACAAGAAGGGGACATTCATTGGAACGTATTCTGTAAACACGGATCGCATGGAATTGTTGCAGAGTGAGTCTACGTATCCTGAGTAGCCTTTGGCCACGCTTGCCACTCCTAACCAAATATAATTTAGAATCAGACAATGATCAAACTCTGCCCGTGTTATCTTGAGGCGACATGTGCCCTTGCCCTTTACCTATCACATACTCCATAATGAGATTCCAGCCAACGATGAAAGCGATGAGTTCGCCTATACAGACGTAACTGTAGACATAAGCTGAGCCCGCCTTGGGCACTCGAGATCCGAATTCAGCATAGCAAAGACCTGTTCGGATAAAATGATGCACGAAAATAAAAATGCGTCGGCATGAACTAGCTATCAAAATGGCCTTCAGATTTTTGTGAGTTCAATTTGCAAAATACTTTGGGTTAAAAGTGTGTAAAATTGGCACTCCGTTTTTCCATGAGGCACAAATTATCGCCAGAAATCGAAAACGCTAATGGGAAGTTAAAAATAGATTTGGGTCATTGCCGGTTTTTGGCATCTGTCGAAGCGTTTCCCCAATCTGCGTGCGAAAAAGTACGAAAGGAAAGAAAAGGAATCCAAAAAGACGCGTCGGAGAAATCATCACACTTCCGCAATTTTGTTTTTTCGTAAGCTCGTTTTGTTAAGAAATTTTAAAGTTTCTTCAAAAATTCACGAGTAAAATGCACGAGGTTAAGTAAATACGTGGTAACCTGCAAGTACAGATGCAATTGCGGCAAAGAGGAAAGAAATCACGACGGCGGGTCCTGCGTCATTCTTAGCAACAGCCCCCGCAAGGACGTAGATGCCAATTCCAAGGGTGCTCCCGATCCCTAGCAAGGTCAAGTCGAGCGTGGACAGTACGCGCTTTAGTTCTGAATGTTCTGAGCGATCCAATATCTTCCGGCGGCTGAATTTTCTTAGAAAAGTCCCAAGCCCCATCTTCTCTTGCCTCCGTCGTCTCCTGGGTCAGGATCCGAAATGAAGAAGATTCTGAGGTGAAACGAGGAGAAAAGAACAAAATCAGAGTAAATATCCAGAGGAGAAAACAGTTGGGTATGGGATATGTAATAGAGGTAGCTATAAATACTCTTTTAATAGACGTTTTCAAGCCTACCTCCTGGGCACTTTGTAATAAGCTAGAGTGGAAAGATTGAGCTTTTTATTAAAGAAAACCTCAATAACCACTACGACAACAAGCAATTTCCAAGATTAAACTTAAAGACCAACTTGATGAAGATGACCCACACCCACGTATAATAAAACAACTTCAAATGTACACATTAATTGTGGTCAAATGGCAATTAGAAACCAAATCCACCATCGTCATCCTAATACCCTCCTGAGCGTGGTGGACCCTTAGGGGGAGATGAATTAATTGCAAAGTCGGTAATTTAAAAAAAAAACATTCTAATAAAAAATTGAAGAAATATAAAAAGAAATAAATGAAAAAAACAAAACTATTTGAAAATGCAAAAATTTAAGGAAGGAAATGATTTGCAATCATGTAAATGCTTAAAATAGCCAAAATTTTAAGGATTACAAAGGATAAAGGATATAAATCTCTGAATTTCTACAAAAAATCCTTTCTTTAAAAAGTCGTCGAACCTGATGGAGGGATAATTTAACGGTTTACCTGCTGCGCTCATTTAAGTGACGCATAAGCAAACAGTCCATACCGGCTGCACATGCTTAAGCTGTTGTGTAATACTAATTACGGTGAATCGATAGGTTGACTCAAGGCCGACTGCCACACTTTATTAATTGCTATAGAAAATATACTATTAGGAGACATTTCCATATATTTTCCCACTAATTTCTCCTCATTTGCACCACATTTTCCTAATTCACTAGTTTAGTGTGATATTTAATTAGGACGGATGTTTACGTTTACGGCCTAGTAATAATCATAAAAACCATTAGGAAATTGTATCCATTTTCTTTAAACATAATTACTGCCATACACCCCCGTTAAAATTCGTAATTAACGCGCGTACGCGCTTTGTTCTTATGACTGTTGAAAAAAGCACGGAAAGATACTTGATGCTCACAAAGTGAGAATGTGGCCAATGTCAACGGCCACATTCTCAGATGGCATTGGGATAAATGACTTTGAAAAGCGCTATAACAATTCTATGACGATAATTATTAAAACCGCCATCGAAAACCGCTATCTTTGGTTAGCGTTATACAATAAGAAAAACTAGTAGTAACTGCTTTACCTCACAACCGTAGTACCTTATACAGGAAATTTGGTATGAACGAATTCGACGTTCCCAGTATCAATTCCGTGACTGATGACAATGAGATGATGATGATGCTTAAAATTATTCAGGAATTGACAAGGGCTTTGTCCTGGTTTAGCGCGTCCTGATTTTCTCCAGAAGAATGGGGCTGGATTCAAGTACTTGCATGAATGAGGAAGCTTCTTATTGAATTGATGCAACACAAGGATGACACGCTGCTACCGACTGTCAAATAAAAGTTAACTGGACCGGATCCACTCAGGAATTGTGACAAATGCACCAGGCAGACGGTTCCATTTTCCAGAACTGTGACGCTTGGTCTTTAAACAGCTTCCTTCCTATTCTAATGCCTTTAACTAGCCCATCAATTAATGGGAAGGACTCATGATGAGCTCCGCGTTCTGTTCACTTCATTCTGCCCACAGTTTCTGTCACCTTCGTCACTGCTATCAAATGCTGACACCACCACCACTAAAGCTAACGATATCGCAAAAGAAGTAAAAAAAAAAAAAACTAGGGCGGTGGAACAATGGAAAAAATTACCCAATAGGGAAAATACAAGAAAAGAACCTTGATTGGGTGCGCGTGTCCACAATATTAGAATCTCTAGAATCTCATGGACACTTTGGTGTAATGCTTGTGACTCCACCAACAGCATGAAGATTTAAGACTTTTTGAGTGTTAAGTGTGAGTGGATTGAAATTGCAATGTTGCTTTGCTCATGTGCGAATTGGAAACAAGGGAATAATAGAAATGGAGGGGGATATAGCTGCTGTCGTACTGTTATTCATTGCATTGGAATTGATGAGAATAAGGGCTGAAAATTATAATGGACGAAACAAAAGGAAGACCTACCTAATTAGCCCATAGGGGATTCCAGTAAATAAAATGCTACAAAAGTATGTATTCGTTTGCTTACGGTTGGTTCTTTGTTTGTTAACGATCCGTGTGTGTATAATTTATTCCGAAATCTTACTGCTTGGAATGGTTCAAACGATATCCCCTGGTGGTAGCGCCTTGAACTTGAATTCTGGGGTATCCTCCTTCAATGGGACTCCGAGCTAAAGAAGCTTCTTCCAAGCGTCCATCCATTTTTGACATCAGTGACTTTCGCAGCTACACAGCCAATTTAGACGTGACACTACGGACCGGATCCAGTCAGAATCATCAAAAATACACCCACGAGACAAACGGTACCATTTTCCATGACGAACTTTCCATAAATGTGATGCCAGCACGGCGGCTGCTTCTAAATTCTCGACAAAATTTCAACTTTTACAATCCCAATTTGTCTAAGACGAGTTAAGGACGTGGCGTGGTAAAGAAAAATTTGAATTTTCAAATATCACGTGATTTTGTACCACGTGATGGCCCAAATATCGTGCGGGAAATACGCTTCGACTTTACTTGACTTGACCTTTTGTGACTTGACTGTACTAGACCTTTTGTGACTTGACTGGACTTGACCTTTCGTGACTTGAGGGCTGGGACCACAATTTCTCACGGATTTCCAGGTCTCAATTAACTAGTCGTTTAATTTGCAGTGGCGGTTGCGCGGAGCGTATTTCCCGCACGGCCGCGTGGTTCATTTAAAAAATCAAAACGTTTAATTCCGCTTACTGTTGGTACCCGTCATTTAAATTTGGCTTGATGGATTTTGATAATTGATAGCTTAAACTCTTCACTGAAGTGTCCTCTTTCAATATTCAAGACAAATTTTTCGTATTCATTTCCAGTAAGAAGATATATACACGATGTTCTGTCGAATGTCAACTTTTACCAATCGGGTCATCTTAGCTTTACCCAAATTTAGAGTATTTAGACTTCATGTTTAACTGAAGCGTCTTGAATATTGAAAGAGGACACTTCAGTGAGGAGTTTGAGCTATCAATGATCAAAATCCATCAAACCAAATTTAAATGACAGGTACCAACGTCCTTATGGAGACATAACACGTCTTTACCCCCTCCTTAAGAGCTCGCTCGGCAAACACTCTCCGTTTACATTTTCATACCTTTCGTCACCTTTGCCAATGCTGACAAGATCACCACAAAACCACTTCCCTTCAAGAGGAGGAAGTGAAAAACAAGGTCCAATTGAAGCCCTGATTTGGCGTGCGTGCGTTTTCATAAAATTGGAATTGTGCTTAAATCTGAGGGTCACTTGCGGTCTGATTTTGAATTCTGGTAGACTCTGGGTGAATTGAAATTGAAATAATTGCGTTGGTCATGTGTTAATTGGAATCATGGGAATAATAAAAATGGAAAAGTAGCTGTATACTTAAGTTTATTACATTGGAATTGATAGGAACAAGAATTGATAGGTTGTACTCCTACTGGTAAGTTCCAGTCCACCATAAAGTGAGCTTCTAATGAAAATTATAGTGGAGGAAACGGAAGAAAGTGTAGACATACCCAATTAACCCGTAGGGGATCCAAATGATAGCAGTAGTGTGTAATGTCAACGGAGAAGAGTAGTTATGGTTAGTCCTTGGATTTATATCGATCGCTGTGGGTGGGTAATTTAGCCAGACAGCGGCTTGAACTTCAATTCTGGAGTATCCTCCTTGAACGGAACTCCGAGCTCTAGAAGCTTCTTAAAAGCTTGTGTAAAGTCAGCAAAGAACTTGGCTTCATCCTTGGCATAAATGTCCACCCATTTCTTGAATTCCTTGTCCTTTAGGAATGGCATGTCCGCAGGGAGCATCTGCACACCACAATTCAGAGATACATTAAAACTCCTAAATTCTTGAAAAAAATGAGTCGTTAATGTTGTTTTGTTTACCATAAGCTCTCCAGTTTCCTTATCCTGGAACTGTTTCTTCCCACTCCATTTCCTTTCTACCCAAGTTTTTTGGGTAAGCTCCGTGTAGAAGGAATTAGAAAATGTGGTAGGGGAGGCAGTCCATGGCCCGTCGTACCCCGACCGATCCGTATGACATCTCCCGAGGGTGTGAGCCCCAATGAGGGCGGTTATTTCCTGGTCATTGAACCCCATCCTATAAAATATATCACGTGGATGTTGAGGGCTCGGATTTCCACCGTCGGGAAGTCTACCATCGGGAGGACAATCAGCAGCAGTCCCATCTGTAAAACAAGAATTGACACGTCATGTCACACCGCTAAGATTATTCAAAGGTATCATAAGAGCACAGAATTAGTGTGCCGGAGACCGCAGAGTGACTCACCAACACGTCCTGCCCTCCATGGAATGATAGGCCCAGCCTGAAAAGGAGGATTAAAAACTGATAAGTTTGATGTGAACTTTATGAATCATTCTAGGGAAGTAGCCGGTGCTTACCATTTGTTGAACCGCCACAACGCCTGCAAGTGTCCAGAGATCCCCGTATGAAATCCACGAGTGCTTCTGTTTGATCTTCTCCAACTTTTCCCTTGCAACATGGAGTCCAGCGTTTGCTTCGAACTTGGCTTCTGGGTCAAATCTCATGGTGCCTCTACGAGATCCTCCAGTCCCCGTGTCCTTGTCGTAAGTACCTGCAGCATGCCAGGCTAAGCGGATGAAAATGGGGCCATAGCTTCCATCATCATAGTTCTCGTCTTCTTCCAAAATTTTTGCAATGTCATCGTAAACCTAAAATTCAGATCCAATTTAAAAAAATGTCAAGCAACCTCCTTCTCACTGCCACACAGTCACAGCCTCATCTGTTAATTACCTTTTGATATTTCGATTGGACACATACCGGAGAGCTCTCTGAAAATACAAGAAAATCGGCTATATGAGCTAACCACAATAATGATTAAATTAACTCAGTATTTCATTGCTTTACTCACGTTGCTCTTTCCAGTTCTGGTAGAGGAGGCAACCGCCGACACCTGCCGCGGCTCCGATGAAAGCAGAAAGAAGTCTTCCGCCTCCGGCGTTGCTTTTCCCACCGGCAGCCGGTCCACTTTGCTCTGCATATGTTCTGATGACGTTGAGTGACCTCGCCCGACTTGCCGAGACCAGCATTAACCCGCCCCTAGCCCCACATCCAATGGCCACTGGGGATCGGAGTAGGCGAACAGCAATGGAAGTCATGTCTGGTCACTGATGAAATCCTCACTAACAAGAATGGTCTAAATTTCACGGTACGTTGACAGTTAGTTGGTTTAGGAATACCCGACTGACACTACTGCAACCTCGTCCAAATCCTATTATTATTGCGACAGAATTTGCGCTGAGCTGAGCTGAGCTGTTTGTCCTCGGTGCATGTGTACCGAGAGAAGGGGTGTCCAAAAACT
>JAQIWD010001986.1:0-10546 GCA_034694825.1 Anurida granaria | reverse complement strand
CGAGAATCTTAGACTAATGCATTTGGCATGCAAAATTGGATTTTTTGAATCCCACCAAACTCAAAAAATTCGAAGCTAGAGCTTAAAGTCACTCTTAAACCCGTAAACGAAATCTGGGTGCAGGTATTTATGGATTCATTTATTAAAATATCCCAAAATGATCAGAAAAATCAGAAATTCGAATGAGACTGAGCGGGAGAATACGAGAATTCAAAGCTGAATGAAAAGGCAAAATCAAATTTCCTCGTGTTCGTGTCCATCTCAATTTCCAAAACTCGAATTCCGGAGGTCACTGCCAGGTCATTTAATTCGATTTCAGGTATGTAATCAACGCTTGTACTGTGGGTAAGAATAACAACGGGAGGTCACACCATAATTACTCCTTTATTTATTCTGGCAGGAGGAATGGTGTGACCTCACATTGTTATTCTGATCTACAATACAAACCCCATGTCAAATTGGAAAACTCAGCCATCCTCCTTCTCATCCTCTGCAGGTCACCTGAGTGGTCAGTTCCTCCAACCAAACCACCCACCACCCACACGGCCAGCGTTTCTCAGTTTCGGGTATGTAATCAACGCTTGTATTGTGGGTAAGAATAACAATGGGAGGTCACACCATCATTTACTCCTTTATTTATTCTGGTAGGAGGAATGGTGTGACCTCATTGTCATTCTGACCAACAATACAAACTCCATGTCAAATTGCAGAGCTCAACAATCTTCCTTATCTTCCTCTGCAGGTCAACTGAGCGGTCAGTTCCTCCAACCACACCACCCACCACCCACACGGGTCCAATAAAATTTAATTTATGTGAAATGAGGTTTTTTCTGTTTAGTGTCAATTTAGTGGGCAGAGTTCACGGAGGATTGTTACATTTTAAGGTCAAGTGAGGGGTCGTGGAGGTAACGTAGGTGATTTTAGACTGTGAATTCGGGTTCCCCATCAAAAAGTAGGGAATTGTTTTTTTTCACGTTTTGAGGTCAAATTAGGGGTTACAGAGTTCATGGAGGTCAATTTCGTCTGTGGTTTTGACATTTCCATGATTAACTAGGAAAATGAATTTTTGCCGTCAAGGCGCAGGCGGTATAGCCTACCCTTAAGTTATTTCCTTCTGAATGGAGTCCAATCCGGAGAGCTCTCTCTCTCCCTGAGACAAAGTTGTTTTCCTAATGTGGACATTAGAGAGAAATAATCTCTTTCCTTTTACTCCACCCAGCCCACAGTCCACGGTCCATTGAAAGTGGGCTGATGGATGAGACCGATTTGTTGAAAGTGACCATACTACTACTAAGTATTGACGTCGGGATCAAAGTGGGAGAGAAAAGAATGGGGAAAGTCCTGGTAAACTGGAATGCCTCACTTGATTACTCTCTTCGACCTCAAGGGACAGGAAGCCAACGTTTTTTAGTTTATTAAAGGGAAAGTGAAAGGACGTCCTCATCTGTACTGGACTTACTGGACTTCACGTAGAGGCAGAACCCATAAGAAATCCAAGGGGAAACCCCATAAAAAGAAATCAAATCATCCAAGAGGGCTGGAAAAGTTTTCACTGGAACAGAAAAGACACACGGAAGGTCCAGCAAAGTTGTGGCAAAACAAGTAAACGGAGAGATAGAAATAGAAGAGTCTAATTACGCATTCCATTTTGAGCTCAAGTTTTGCCATAAAACTGAGATTCTAATTGTGCGGGGTCAAGGAAATGTTACTGGGTTTGAGGTACGTAAAGGAAATATGATCCATAATAGGTGTCAAGGATGTACGAAGCCTAAAATTCGTAATCTTCTCAAAGAATCTGAAACTTATGGGCACACTTTTTGAAGAAAAAAAACTATTCATAAAACTCCGAATGGAAAAAGTTGCAAAAGAAAGCAACTCGGATCGAAAGTGACGGAAAATTTGTTATTTTCTTCGTACGAACTTAGAAGCGTGTGCTTTGAAATATTATGCTGCTTGGTATTGGGTGGTGGGGAAAAGGCAATTCGACCGTCTTTAGAATTTTAATCTGCATGCATTTAATGTTAGTTGATTTGGACACACATGTAACTTGTAGACTTTGGAACATGCTAGAATTTGCAAATTAACTCTGTTCCTTCCGTTGTGCATGAATTATGATGGTAAAGTTGGAATGGTCTGACGAATGCACAATGTACAAATTGTTCAACGGAAGCTAAATATATTCCGGAAAGCCCAAGTTCTGTTGAAGCTTCATTAGGATTAACCTTAAAAAGGTTGGGGAAATTCAGTTTAATTTTATGCACTCCTAGAAAAGCCGCTTCCCAACGTTCCTCCCTCCCCCGCCTTGCTGCGATGGGGTTACAACCCTGAAAAAATATCACTTGATTTTTATTTTTGTGACCCCCAAGTATCCAATCGTCCTTCATCCCTTTAAAAGCAGTTGAAATCGTTGGGAATTAATTCAGTTGCCTTTCAATCGCTGCCGAGTTTACAACAGCGCAACAACTAAGGACGCTTGACAAGATACGAACCTTTGCTGTCACCAAGTCTACGCTTCGTCCACTTCAGCGAACACACACGTCTACAATGAAGTCCAACCAGGTTTGTAACTTTGTCATTCGATTCTCCATTTCACGGTTTTGACAAGAAACCCTTCCACAGTTGTCATCGTTGTTGACCGTTCTGAAATCCAAGAGACTCATGCGATTTTCCGATCATTTCAGAAACCCTTGTTGACGCTTTTTGGAATTTTCGGATTCCTCGCCATCGGGTTTGCGGAAGAAGTCGCCCTGCCTCTTGAACCCGCCGCGGCCCCAGCCGTTATCCTAGAAACTCCCGCCGCTGTGGCCACCCCTGCCGTTGTTCCTGCTGGCGCGGCTCCAGTCGTGACACCCGTGGCTGGAATCCCACCAGCCGCCATTGTGCCAACAGGCGACGCCTTATCACATGAGATCCGAAATCCGGATGGATCCATCTCCACCATCACCACGTACCACGGGCAGATACCCCAACATTTACTCCCAGGTAAAGGTTCATGGATTCTGGAATTTGCATAACCTGAAGACACGAATAGACCAGAGTGGGTGGAGAATTCGCAAATAGAAGTTAATCTCTCTCTTTGTTTTTGCACACGCAGGATTCTGGAATCCGTATGGACTGGGACTAGGATTTCAGAGACCTTACCCCTATCTTCTGTAAGGGGTCAAGGATGCCTCCCGCCATTCAAGTTGTCCAACCCCGAGACGCATATGAACGGATCTCCACCTTGGCGTCCATTTTTGTACAATTTTACACCACCGTGACTTTTTTTTTTTAGCATAAATCACAATCACAATTTGCTGACTTAATAAAATATGCAAATCCAGATGGACTTTGACTGACGGCGTTTAACCTTATTTGCCAAAGAAAGCTATATCTGTCCAGGCGGCATGTTGTGTAGAAGGCATTCAGGATTGTTCGTTGTCGTTCGCCGTTCGTCTTGTCGGGTATAAAGCTCACTTTAATGGTTCATAAATCATTATACTAGGGGTCAACTCAGAGTAACAAAAGGGAAGGGAAGACTAAATGGATTCTACTAGAAAAACTAGAAGAGTAGATAAACCAAAGTATAAATTAATGTGTAGTACGAGTAACCCCAATACTAAAACGATTTGTGAAGCCAAAAAAATAACGACCAGGAGAGGAGAGTTGATGCCTTGTTGTCGTGAGCAAACATGATGCGAAGACGTGAACGATTTAGTGCATCAATCCCATGATTCATACTTGAGGTAAGACTTGAGCGAGTCTGGAATTTCCAGTTGGTCAACCTCTGGACTCTTGACATGGCTCCGTACGGCCATCCGGGCGAGGTGGGATAGCGTCGGGATTATTGCTGGCCTCGTATAGAAACTTACCTTGAATTTGGAAGTCCTGAAATCACAACAGATATGCTCAATGAAATGAAGGTCCATGCGAAACAGGAGACTGGAGGAATTATTCAACTTGTGCAGTGGACATACCCAACAGCGAGGCATCGCCCTGACGGGGAATAAGCACAACTCAGAGCATCATCTTCTTCAGTCGCAATTCCCTCTGGGTCAACGTCTCCGGTCAGATTCCAGAAACGGACCATACTGGAGACAGAAAATAGAAACAATCAAAACCAACTCCAATGGAACTCGATGGAATTGAATGATGTACTCACTGGTCATCTGAAATTGTGGCAATACCGAGTCCATTTCGGGCATATGAGACCCCACGGACCCAGGCACTATTGGCACCGGAAGCGTAAATCATATTTGGCGGTGGGTGGAGGTGGTAGAGGCACCGAAGTTTCCGTCCATTGTAAGGGTCCCAAAGAATGACCTGGGAATCCCATGACGCAGTAGCCAAGACGGCACTATCCGGACTAAAGCAGCAACTGACGACCTCGTGGAAGTGCCCGTCTAATCTCCGTAGTAACGAGTAGTCTGACATGTCCCAGACCACAGCCTAGGTAGAAAAGGTACAAATCAGACTCAGGATGGGAGTGTGGTTGGAATTCCGGCGAGTGTAACTTACAGTCTTATCTGAACCGGAAGATACCATGAGTCTGGAATTCGGGGACCAGGAGGACACGAGCACAGCGTTATAATGCCCATGAAAAGTTTTAAAATTACTCCCATCGTCTTGTAGATCCCAACCCTAGAGATAAATCCAAAATAAATCCAAATTAAGTCATCTCCAATTCTCAGGTCGAAAGCAGGCGTTGGATCAATAATTATGAATGACAACCGACTTTGAGCGTCTTATCAAGTGATGCCGAAATGAGACGAAGTGAGCCGTCTGGAGCAAACGAAAGATCCCGAACGCCCATCTTGTGATCCATCAATTCCAAGAGGAGACTCCCAGTCCGGACGCTCCAAATCCGAATTCGGCCGTTGGTGTGCCCAGTGGCAAGAACATTTGCTTTGGTGAAGTCAAATCGTGTCCAGTAAGGCTTGGCACGCTTGACTGGAGTTCCCCTTTGACTTTCCAATTGCGGAATTCCACTTCCGAATGCCACGGACAAGACCGGGAAACCACACTCGATGGTAGTCCAAGGACGAGGGTTAATGGGTTCCTCAGCTGGACATGGGAGTAGTGACGATATTTTTGCGGGGGTGCTCAAGGTCAATGGTAAGCTCCGGTTTGCACGATCGCTAGAATAAAAAAATGAAGCACGTCTCAACGTCTGTCACCATAACCTTGAGGAGATGACCTAATTTCGAGGTCACCTATGTATTTCGATGTTCTGTGCATGCAAATATTTTGAACATGAATTAATTAGAAACTGTGCCAAAGCTGTGATTGGCAAAACAGAAACCGGCGCTTCACCGCCGCCGGTTGGCTGAAAAACCCTGCCCGATTCAGATAGAGCAGAAAGAAAAGTGCTGTACGGAATTTCCAGGGAGTTAAATTAAAAGAAAAGAGATTTGTTGAACGCTGACGCTATCGCAATTTCCATCTTAATGCTTAGCCTTGATCCTCCCAATCTCTGTTTCACGCTTTACATAAAACTAATCTCCTCGTGTGACGTGTAACCTTTTGGATTATGATGGGTGTCATTTGTAATCTTTTAAGGAAACCCAAGTTGGCTTACGCAGAATTCTGGACGCTGTTCCATGGGACCAAGATGACTTTCTTAGGACTTGAAATCCAGGCAAAGTAGCTTTCATCCGGAGAAAAGACGACGTGCCAGCAGAGGCCACGCGTCACTTTGAACTCAAACTGGTCTTGGGTCAAGGCATCTTCAGGAAGGTCAGCCCTTAACTCCTCAATCTTCCTTGCAGGTTCTGAAAGTAAACAAGAAATTGAATGTCATTACTCCATTGTCTGTCAAGGAATTAGTTAAGCGGACTGGAGATGAGATGTCAAATGAAAAAATGAGGTCATCCACACTTGGCTTCTAACCATCCTCCAGTGGTGGTTGAAGGAATGTAGCTCATTGAAATGAAAATATGAAAAATTATTCAACATTGTCCGAAAGGTCAAGGCGCACATAGTGGCTCTTGTTCCACTAATCTGAAAACGTCATAAAAAAACTTTTTATTTAGTTCCGATAATAAAACAACCCAGGCATAGTTTTTGATGGTAAAAGGGATAACATACTAAGCTAATGTTCATGAGCGTTCAAGGATGTTATTGACATTGATTGACATTGGCTTAAGAAGGAAGGAAAATAAACGGCCATAAATATAGTATTTAATCTCCCATTGAGAAAAGTGAGGTCAATGCCTCCAGTTGGCAATAAACTAGAGAACGGCTTGGGTCGCATGACCGATTGTGGTTTGAGCCTGCAGAAATTAAATGGTGTAAGTTCATCGGAAGCAAACTAACCACAATAATCTATAATTGGGAATTACACTTTTCAGACTTACGTTACGTTACGGTTGTTTAGGTTAAAAAAACAATTGATAGTGATAAGAAGACCAAGAAAGGAAGACGCTGCCAGTTTTCTTTTTGTGCATTTGTCAAGCTACTATTAAATTTGTAATCAATGGCAGAATAAGTGCTTGTTTACACTAAAACTGGAATTTCATTGTAAAAGCCTAATCTCAACTGTCCGATGTCGAATCAAGCCACGCATAAATCTTGTTTGTTGGTTTTGATTCAGACGAATAAAATTTTTATGTATGTGCATTGTATGCAATTCATTCCACGCTTTATTGTCTGCCAAAGTAAAAGGACGCGTTGCAAAATTTGGAAACGTTCCAAATTCCGCTTTGGCGAAATTCCGGAAAATTGGCAAAAACAAAAAGAAGGTTTGCTAACATTGCAGTTGAAAGCGCTTGGCGACATCCGTCCCTGCCAGAAAAAAATGGAACTTGCGCCAAAATAAGCCTGCGTGGGATGTCGGCGGGGAAAAGTAGCTTTCTCCGGTGGTATGTCAAGATGAGGTTAGGAGGCTTATTTTTAGAATTTCATTCAAGCATCGATCGATTACCTGTCTGCCCTCCTCCTCTTTTCCCTTACTTTTTAGCCACCAAAACGAACTTAAAAGGTAACTTTCTCCATTCAAAATTAGATAATTCAGTGGCTGATTTATCATGTCCCACATTTTAGTAAATTACAAAATAAAATAAAACGGACTCACTTATCTCCTCCTTCTTCCGCTTGAAAAAACTGGCCATGGATGAACTGAACAAGTGGTAAAGTCTCGAGAGTAATTTCGGCGCAATTTAAAGCTGCAGTGTTTTTTGGCCTTTTTTGGCAAATATCGGTGATGATCAACAGTTTTTGTTTACAAACAAGGATCTTTTGGGATGTGAAGACAACAATCGGGCGCAGGAAGGATTTGGAGAGGGGAGTTCCTTTTCCTCTGCTGTTGCGGCTACGAACTGAGAGCGGAAGACGATGATACCCGAATCCGGGTAGTAGAATTGTGACCTATGATGTAGACGGGTAGAATTATTCGACTCGAACCCAACAAGTTTTAGGGAATGACTGAATGTGTCATGATATCTTCGCGTTGCCTTATAAAGCGTCTGTTAGGAGGAGTCAGTCCTTAAGCGCCTCTTCGTAACTGTCTCCGTTTGGATAAACTGGAAAGGCCAAATTGCAATAAGACAAGGAAAGATTTAATGAGTGGAGTTTGTTAAACTTAAAGGAATGTATTTTCTTGTAGCAATAGGGGGTCTCAACAGCATCAATACTCAACGTATTGGGGTGGGTGCTTTCTTTGCAATCTGTGTAGAAGTTACGGATAACTTTCTTTCAAAACAAATGTAGAATTGACCTATGCACGTTGCAAAAACAAAATGAAAGTAAATAATCAATGACATTTCGGCTTTCATTTCCTGACTGGCTGAGTCTGTAAAAGCGTTTCATAAAACGGTTCCAATGATTTACCAAAGTCCACTTAAAGAGAACGGAAAAATAAGTCAGCAGTTTTCATTAAACATGTTTTAGGGCACGTGTAAAACTTTTTTTAAGAATGGCTGCGGCAATCTGTTCAGAAAATCCTGGCAATAAAACTGAAACAAAAATTTCCCAGCCTTTTTAATTTCTTCGCTAATTATTAATGACTTATATTAACGTGGGACCCGTGCAATTTTGTATTATGCCACAAAAAACAACTTACGGTTGTATTATGCATGGAAACCAAACATCAATTCCCTGAGATTCTTTATTTGCAAAGTGGAAAATTCCAAGGTATAAAGTATAAACATAAACCCGCGACCTGGGAAGTTGTGACTAATTGCAATCGACAATGAATTCAGTGAAAGTCCTGAGGAAAGTGACGGTTTGCTAATTTAAATACTAAATGAAGTGAGCTCAGATGAATTTATGAAAGAAAGCATGGATGAGCCAACCGGCGTCTATTTATGCGCGCAATAGGACATTCTGGAAGATATGATGAAATTGCAAATGCAGTTTGCAAAAATTGTCAATCTGTTTAGCACCTACCCAGTGCGATCTTGGTACAAAAGGTGAGTTTGGTTAACTAATATTTTGATAAGACTGACAAGTCAAATGTCCTTTGTCTGTGCAAAAAATTTGGAAAAATATAATAGAATGCAAAAACCTTGGAAGTTAGCTTGGCTTGTTTTCATTATTATAATCTCCTTAGGCCAACGCATCACGCGCAACAATGACACTAAAAGTTATTAGCCAATTCTAGAAGAAAGTAATTTATAAAAGTTCATTCTCCTCCCCCAACACACCTCTTCCAGCAATATAAACTGCATAATTTGCCAATTACCAAACCAGAATTTTACATGCAAGCGCAGAGGAGTCATAAATTGAAAGTGAGTAGGGCAAAAAGAAGGTTGGAGTGGAATAGAGAGCGTTAATTTCCAAAAAGTCGACGCTCGCTACGCACCAGGATAGGAATAAAATAGAAGGCATATAGGCGAATAGTTTGCATATTTGGTACGTTAATACTAATTTTGCAGTTTGTAGGGATCACTAGTTCGCCGGTTGGGAAAATTACTGGACTGGAATTTTTCCCAGTTCTACGCAGCAGTTGAATATCCCTCTATGTCATATGTCAAATGAAATATGCGAAACTTCCACATACACGCCATTCATCTATATATCACGGATGTGTTTACAAATTATTTGCAAAACAACCTTTATCTCAAATCACATTCATAACAGACAACAGATTTACTCATCTATGCTGGATTTTTAAGCATGAACCCAACACGATCTCCTAGATTTTTATAAAGAAAGGGCACTGACTCGGATCTGATTCTCCAACATGGTGTACGGCCCATAGAATTCGCAATTTACAACACAATTCTAAAGTTAAATTATCAATGTGAGTGGCAATTGGCAAAGTCTGACTATGAAGAGAGACAGGGAGAGACATGATTCTGGACAAGTCCAAATATGGGTTCCTATTCATTGAACATTGGAGATCGAGAACTTGTTAATTTTCAACCCTTGCAACTGCAAGTAAAGCAAATTACGATTTCTGCTAACACAATGCATAAAGAACCAGACCGTTTGCAAGATTCAAATATGCAAAATGCAAATTCAGAAAGTACCGTCGCTTGCTACTTGCAATTGCAGATTCATCTAAAGCTAATACCAGCACTTTGAAAATAATTTGATGCTTGAAGTTATTTACCCTCTAGGAGGTCAGTCAGGCTCCAATCTGACAGGAACTGATTTTTAGAAAGGATTTCCGTTGAATTCCTCTACAGCAGCACCATCCAATCGAATCTAAGTTAAGTTTAACTAACTTTAAAGAATTAAAGTTCACAGCTGAGTAGGTTGAAAATGTTTGCGAATTCGCTGTCGAGGTCGAGGTATCCTTGGAATATTGTTTAATTTGTATTATTGTATTCGTATTTCTGACGTTTGTTTTGATGCGATAGAGAGATTAATAAAAGTATCTGGAGAAAGTATCCCTTCGATATGAGTAATTTTGTTGTATTTTAGACGTGGAGGCGCTTGGCAGGCCTCAAGTATCGTGGTTCTTAACTTCAATTTTATAAAATCTAGAATGATTAATGCTAAAAATGCTATAAATGCTTAAGCTTAATTAAAATAGGCTTAATTTTCTTTTGTGTTATGTAAGGAAGGCGTTTACTGACTTTTAGCGTCCCAATAACTCCCTCCCCCTATCGCTGAAAATGCAGAAATCCGCTTTAGCAGTATACGACGCCACTGGCCAGACAAGCGCCAGCTCTGCAAAAATAGTGAACCTCGACTGTAAACCACGGACTGAGTGGGCTCAAGAAGAAATGGGCACGAGTTACAAATCCACATTATGTAAATCAAATCTGAATGCTGAATATAGAACTCTACAATGAAAATCCAAACTTTCTATTCCGACATCGATAGATTTTGAAAACAAACTACTGCGTTGCCGAATTTGATGATTTAGTCGCTTTTAATTATAAAATCTAACAGGCTCACCTATAGTTATTTAAACAGAAAACCTTAAATTCGATACTAGAACAAATTTTGCTAAGCAATTTAATTAGATCAGTGTTTTATACGTTTTAATTCTCTCATGTTATCGGCGTTCAATTTGGCTGGTGATAGAAAACATCGAATTTGACAATGAAAATCTTCTATGCGCAGCCCTGGTACAACCCGCCAAAATTTGAACGTGTTTCCCACATCGGATGACTAG
>JAQIWD010001985.1:0-10548 GCA_034694825.1 Anurida granaria | reverse complement strand
CAAGTTCACACTGGTCACACATCAGTCTAATCATTAATCCATTCCGGTCTTCCAGTAACGTGGTTGTTATTTGAATCCAATGCATTCCGCCCATTGTTACTGTTTTATTAATTTTATTAATTTAACTATTTCAATTATGAATTTAACAGAGTACTTATAAATTTTATCATCATGTTTAATTATGTTGACCATAGGTAAATTTCGCTTCATTTGCATCAAAAACGCTGAATTGACCCATTGAACTGCCAATCGCTGACGCTGAAACCCATGCGGATAAGACCCAATTTTGGCATCTTTGGCTGTGGATGTTTGTGGTGTGACGGAGCTTCCACGTGTCCATTCACATTTCACTTTTCTCCAAATCAAAAACCCCATCTGGATTCAGCCCCGGCCGCCCCTGGCGCTATGCGATTTCAGCCGTGGCTAAAGTGCCGAAACGAGTTGGGATCCTGAAATGGAAATATTTTGGATTTTGAGACAGGTACAGTCGAGTTCGTCGGCGTTTTCACCTCTCAGCAGTTTAGTTGCCAATTCTAATTAGCAGGAGAGAGGTGTAAGGATCCCAAGTACTAATTAATCATCTCAAATTGTCAAAATGAGGGAATCAATAATTCAATGGCTCACGGCCATAATTGAGTTTTATTTTACAAGCCCCACATGAGATGATGCTTATTCAGGTTTGCGTCCCACAAGAATGTACATAGGAGTAAGAATTTCAAGCCGACCACTCTGAAGCAAGCCTTCAGATGCTTCCATCAAAACACGGCTGACATCGGTGGTTCCCGGGGCAGCCAATTTGACAGTTTCCATGAACTTGACCATGTAATGAGTGAAATAATGTCCCAATCTTGTACGTAAGATACCTTGAGGGGTGAGTGAGAATTCAAATGGGTGATACCAGGGAAATTCAGGAGCAGCATCTTTGGCGTGATCGCGAGCTTCGATGACCTCAAAACCAGCCTTCTTGAAATAACCAAGAACGACCTGGTCACTCTCTAATGGGGGCAAAGCACTTCCCCTTTCAATCTTCTTGATCCATTCAACGTGCTTTTTGTTGCTAGGGTCATACTTGGGAGTTAAAGCCCTGTTAAAGGATCCATTTTTGTCAGTAACCATATTCACATAAAAGAATTTGCAGAAGACACAATTGACAAGCAAACATACCATTCACCAGCGACCATGATACCTCCAGGCTTCAACAACGAATAAAGGCCCGTGTATACTTGAAGCTAGAGAATTTGAAAAGTTAGTAATCATCGTTTTTGCGTTTGCGGATCGATTTGCGGTTGGACGCACTTTTTTTGGAGAGTGAGCAGTGGCTTCAATTGTGAAGATGGCATCAAAAGACTCCTTTTCAAATTTCTCCCCTGCATGATGGAAATCAGTTTGTACAAATGAGACAAGATTGGAAAGACCCGCCTCCTGAGTAAGCTTCCTGGCGCGGTTGATTTGGTAGTTGTTGTTGTTGATACCGATGATTGTGGCTCCGCTGATACGGGCGATGGAACGGGCGGGTCCTCCCACACCACATCCAACATCCAAGATACGCATTCCCTGTATAATAAAAGAGTAAGAGGTCAGCCAGCCTTGGTCAAGTCAAAAAAGAAGAGCGACTGGCCCAGAAAGAAGAAACGTACCTTCTTGGCTCCCATCTTGAGGGCCATTGAGTGTTCATAACGAGCAATAGCAGCATCATACCTCTCTCCCTTGTATTGAAGAGCAAAATGGAAGCTTTGGCCCCAGGCATACTCATAGAAGGGAGTGGCAAGATCGAAATAAGTGTTAACTTGCTGCATGTAGGCCGTGCTTCGATCGTCGTCCGTGCCATGGTTATACATGGCCTCATACCCATCAATACGGCCTTGAACTTCTTCACGCTTGTTGCCTTCAGACCTCAACAGAGGAATAACACGATTAAAAGCACCATCCATTGTCAGAGGTTGAATGAAACGACGTGACAGTACGGACTAACGCGACTTTCTAAAAGCCCTCAGTACTTATAAATTTTACTAGAACGGTAAGGGGTTGGCAAGTCCGCTTGGGGGGTTTTGCTTGAGAGTAGGAAGAGTTCGTCTTTTACTCTTTAAAAACCTAACCTAACCTAGGCATGGGAAAACTGTAATCTACCAAGCGGACTAATAAATTTTATCATCATGTTTAATTATGTTGACCATGGGTAAATTTCGCTTCATTTGCATCAAAAACGCTGAATTGACCCATTGAACTGCCAATCGCTGACGCTGAAACCCCATGCGGATAAGACCCAATTTTGGCATCTTTGGCTGTGGATGTTTGTTGGTGTGACGGAGCTTCCACGTGTCCATTGACATTTCACTTTTCTCCAAATCAAAAACCCCATCTGGATTCAGCCCCGGCCGCCCCTGGCGCTATGCGATTTCAGCCGTGGCTAAAGTGCCGAAACGAGTTGGGATCCTGAAATGGAAATATTTTGGATTTTGAGACAGGTACAGTCGAGTTCGTCGGCGTTTTCACCTCTCAGCAGTTTAGTTGCCAATTCTAATTAGCAGGAGAGAGGTGTAAGGATCCCAAGTACTAATTAATCATCTCAAATTGTCAAAATGAGGGAATCAATAATTCTATGGCTCACGGCAGCCGTCCTTGTCCTCAGCGCTGCCTACGCTGCAACCCCTTCAGCCTCATCTGCTGCAACAGCTGAGCTGGAAAATGAAGCAAGGTTATTGGTCCACAAAGAACTCCTTAGTAAGTATGTCATCGAGTCCATGGACACTGTCATCAAGTACACACTCTACAATATCGGAGGTGTAACGGCCACCAATATTGTTCTCAAGGATTCTTCCATTGGACCTGATTTTGAGGTAAGTCTGGGTCATGTCATGAAGTTTAGTTGAGTCTCCTGTGTCCTGTCACCCTGTTATCAGCTGATGATACCATTGCACTGGGGTAGGAATTAATCAATTCTTGTTGTAATTCAGGTCGTTGGTCATGCGGACGTGTCCTTTGGCCGAATCGCACCCCAGGGCAACACTTCCCACACCATTGTTGTTCGTCCGCTCAAGTTTGGTTACATCAATATGACTTCGGCCACAATCACTTATTCCTCTGGAGAAAATACGCAAGACGTAAGGGATCCATATCTAATTGCCATGGGCAGGGTATTGTGGGCCTTGATTGATCCCTTGTCCCTTTACTCACAGGTTCACACAGTTTTCTCGAGTGAGCCGCTGAGCGGAGAAGGTCCACTCTACATTGCAGCTTACAAGGACTTTGATAAGCGATTCTCACCTCATTTTGTAAGTCCTGAAACATGGATGGATAAGAGGAAGCGGTGGGGAATACCAAATTGACGTTAATTGTGTATTTTGTTGTTGATTTAGCTGGACTGGGCAGCATTTGCCGTGATGGCTGTCCCACCACTTGTTATTCCCTTCATGCTCTGGCACTCATGTAAAGCCAAGTACGAGACTGTGGCTGGGAAGAAGGCGAAATAACCAGTTGGTGGCGTGAATTTAAATTAGAGTGATGATGAGTTCGAGAGGATTTGCGTGCCTGTGCGTGTACATCAATTCCAAATGCCTCAGTCTTCTTGTGAACAGAAATTGTTTCTTTACCAAATGTACTCTTAAATGAATTATTATCATTATTAGACACAGTTCACTGATTCCTGGAAGTCTTGTACTGGTCACTTTATTTAAAGGCGTTGAACCTCAAGGTGCTAATATCGGTGGCTTGGCAAGGTCAACGTATCCCCCAGACAGAGCAACTTCATTTGATCCTTTCACTTTCACTTCAAAGTGGACACGACTCCCTTCCACCCATGTTTCAACTTGAAGTGTGTCTCCAGGGTACACAGGTTTCGAGAATCTCACCTACACGCGTACAAAAGAACAGGATGAAACGGTGGAAACAACGGTGAAAAGTGACTGACCTTGATCGCTTTGAACTTCGACGCGTCTCCATTGGCGTACTTTTGAAGTATAAGTCTTGCAGCGATTCCAAGGGAGCACAACCCATGGAGGAGCGGACGAGGGAAACCACCGCGAGTGGCCATAACGGGGTCAATGTGAAGTGGATTTCGGTCACCGCCACCGAGGCGATACAGCGCTGCCTGATCTTGGGTTGTTGTAAATTCCAGGATTCGGTCGGGGTCACGTCTTGGTGGTGGGATTGACCTTGTCAGCGGTTTCTTGGAAGCTCGGTTCCCTCCGAATTTTCCCGAACCTACTTCAAATGTGGCCTTTTCAATTAGGAAGAGTGGTCCGTCCTGGTCTTCTCCTTTAACTGTTAATTGTTCCTTGTTAAACATTGCTTTTTTTAACGGATAAACTGGGATGTCAGGTACCTTTGAAAATTATGAGCGTTCCAGTGATTTTGTACAAGACGTCAATGACCTTGGTTTTGACCCTGATGATCCCCTTGGCCGGTATTGGTCGGTAGACTTCCAGATATTGTTCCCCATGCAGGATTCGGCTAAAGTCGATCTTCAGTTCAGGAATTCTGAGAACCTCATTCACATTACTGATTCCCATCACGACAGGGAATGTAGGGAGGACTTGGAAGTCTGGAGAGTCTTCGTACAAATAATTGAGACCCCCTTGGTCACCCGTGCTCATCCCAACTGTAGAAAGAGGGATTAGTTATTCGACTGGACAAATTGGGAATTGACAAGTCTGGACAAACCTCCAAGGGCGTAGAGCATGGCGTCCTTCGAGTCATAGTTGACGACTCGCTCTGGAAGTTCGTAATCCACCAAGTTCATTCTATTCAAATCCTTCGTATCAGGGACAGAAGACATTTTGTTCATGGCTTTGAAATAGAATCCTGTCATCTCTTCCGTTGTAATAGGGAGGTCACCTTTCGAGGGATCCATGTCAGTAATCTCCGCCCACTTGTCCTTGACCCCTTCTATCGTCACTGGATCCTCCAGCTTCTCTCTGAGTAAGGCTCCATGACCCCGTAGCCACTGATCTAGCAATTAAAATCCTGATTTTGGGTTACATGGTACGTGAGATTCAACTAACTGAATTACATTTCGTGGCAACTCCTGCGCATGATTCGATTATGGATCCATTGTCCGGGCATTCTTCGTGACAGAGCCAGCAGACGACCGGTGCAATCAGCTCAGGTTTTAGGGCACTATGCAAATCTGTTTTACAAATTGAACTTAGCCGACAATTCTTTTGCTTGTACGTGAATAATTGGAAAGGTCAATTTACCAGGTGGAAGGACGTGGGCAGTCATGCGTGACCCCGCGATAGGCACAATTGTGTTTGTGTGAATGTTAAATTTGAATCCTTCTTTGGCTAACGTCTGAGCCAAGCCTACTAGACCGGATTTAGCAGCTGCATAGTTGGCTTGTCCAAAATTCCCAAGCAACCCAGAAGCGGAAGAAGTCATGATAATGCGCCCGTAATTTTGATTCCGAAAATGTTCCCATGCTGCCCGAGTTGTCCTGAAAGCACCTTCTAAATGGACTTCCTGAACTTTGTTCCAGTCGTCAAAGTTCATTTTAACAAAGCTCTTATCACGGAGAATCCCAGCGTTATTGATGAGGATATCCAAGCGCCCGAACCGATCAATGGCAGTTTTAATGATGCCATCTCCATTCGTTACTGAGTCGTAATTGGCTATGGCTTGACCACCTGAAATTAAGAAGGGGCAAGTACAATTAATAACACACGAGTTGACCTTTATATAAAAAAATTTACGCAGAACAGGCTAGAGCTAGACTTACCTTTTGCCTTGATTAGATTAACCACTTCATCACCAATCCGAGCATCCTGTCCAACCCCGTCTGAACTTCCGCCCAGGTCATTGACAACTACGGAAGCACCTCTATCAGCCAATAGGAGAGCGTAGGCCTTGCCCAAACCGCCACCAGCACCGGTGACAACGGCGACACGTCCGTCGAAACGGAGGAGGCGGTTCATCCTTTACCACTGTTAAAATGCAACAAAGCTTAGAGCGTATCCCAAGCCAGTCTGGTTTCGTGTCGCGTGACCTCTGAATGACCTGTCCTGACCTTGGCTCGACAGTCCAGTTAGGAAGAGGCTTGTAGTGGTTTTTTTTTGTTTGGGTCGTCAGCTGTTTTTAATTTCCCCTCAATTCAACTTGCCCCTGTACGATCTACAGAATAAAACTGTTAACAATCATAAACTCACTTCAAATAAGCGTCATATTTCCATTATACAAAACGTCTTGGGACCTTTGACCTATGACGCTATGACCTTGGATGTGACATCACGATTTACTTAAAATTTAATTATTTAAGCAAAGGATGCCCAACAGTAGTGAGAGGATGAGGGTAAGAGAAAATGTTGGTAAAACTTTTTTTCCTGTCAATCAAATAATTTCAATTTTCCAAAAGTAAATTGCTCAAAGAAAGGAGGGGTAAAGGTCAACCAATTGAACGCAATGGGAGATTCGAGTCTATTACCGACGTACGACGCAGCCCTGAAGTACCCAGAACGCCTCAACCTCCTTTTCTCGCCGTTCCGAGCAAAGGCACTCAACCCTGAGCACTATGAAGAGAAACTCAAATTTTGGACACGGGCAATTGAAGAGTATGTCACTAACTTTGGAAAATTAAGTTTTAGCATTGTAGACTTACAAATTGCCTTCAAGACGACTGATGGGAGACGGCCGGCATGTTTAGTTGAGGTTATCAATCACCTCTTGCGGTAAGCCAAATCCTTCTTGAAAAGCATAAATCCACCTTCGACCCATATTCCTGTATGACCCTAATTCAGGTCTATTTTTATTACGACAGGGAGAAGGTGATTGTACCACGTGAAGACTGGGTCAACGCGTTGAACTCTCAATCGACTTGGGTCTCCTGGTCGATTGGTTCAGTCAAGTGGGCTTTTACAAAGGTGTTAAGTTATGCTCCAGTATCTGTCACTTATGCCAAAAGAGAGATTGATCCTGAAACTCAATTCATCCACTTGTCACAAGTCCAGGTAAGTGCAAATGAATAGAATTAATTCCAGAAGAAACTATGAATGCTGATGATGATTTTCATGATTTATTGCTTCCTTCACAGAATCAGGAAGAGAAGATCCAGAGCATGATTCCCATTCAGAACGTCGTAATGGGTTTGGATGAATGGAAGAACGAGGTATCCCGCATTGTTCCATCCTCAGATGACATGGAGCTCATGATGCAACATCTTAAGACCAATGGGAAACTCTTAACTGATCACATTAGTCATTTCGAAGTCGTCAAATTGGCTTACCCTAAATTATCCAAAAAGGCAGAGATCAGTTCAGCAGAGAAGAGTCAGTACGACATTTCTCGAACAATTGAGATGCTGGAAGCAGACTTGACTGGACTGGTGGAGAAACAGGAACAATATGAAAACTTGGCCCGTAAAGCTCTCAAAGAGGGGAAACGCAGTACGGTACGTTAACCAAAGTAATCAATAAATTACAACCCTCATTTCCTAACTCCAATCAATTCAAATTAATTTATCGTATTTTCCACAGGCCAAGCATCACCTTCGGAGCAAGAAACTTGCAGAGAAACGGGCAGAAAAGCTCAATGAAGTCCTAGATAATCTTTCATCAATTTCACACCAAATTGAAGATTCCGCTTCGGATGCTCTCGTAAGTCCATCAGGTTTTCATTTACAATTTCCTGGACAATTTCCAAACCCAGTTGACAATTTATGATTATTTTAGGTCGTTTCTGCGTATGAGGCGGGTAAGAAGGCACTGGCTAAGCAACTCAAGGACAACAACCTCAATACAAATCGGGTCACCGAGGCCATGCTGGACTTACAAGAGGTATGAAAGTTAAGGATTTTACAGTTGAGTAGCCCAGTATTTCCAACCCAATTTTAATATACTGTTTTCCAGGTACTGGAGGATTACGACGAAGTGTCCGCGAGCCTTAGCCAACCGGTGATGGCTGATGATACGTCCGAAATGGAAGAGGAATTGGCGATGCTCATGGAGGAAGAGAGAAGGAATCCTGCTAAAATCAAGAATGTCCACACGCGTGACCCCACTGACGAAGCTTTGGCCCAATTGGATGACATTGACATGGATGGTAAGTTCCCACACCAATTCAAAGCTTTACAATGTTGTGACATGTCCCTTGACCTTGCAGAACTTGAGGAGCTCCCAATCAAGGCGAAACAGTCTAGGCGAACTCTATCCACTGAGACTCCTTAAACTACCGCAGTAACTGAATCCATTCACGTCGCAAATTCGCTTTTCGCTCTTAACCTTCAACGATTAGAAATCTCGAACCCCGTCTTAACTTCATATTTTCACATTGACTTGTCATTTTTGTGACATGAAACTTGGAACAATTGGGGAGAATACATCCCCCGTTTTCACCGGTCGAAAAATTAATGAATTAAAAACCACGTGACTTATTCGTAAGGCCAAGAGTTGAGTTGACCTTTTGCTGGAATGGTAGATTTACTTTAAACTTTGCACGGTGGGTCTATATCCTCTTGTTTGTTTTGTTTGTTTTTTTTAAATACTTTTTCACGTTATATTTGAGATTAATTAACTATGCTGAGTTTAAAGTACGTGGTGGTGGCGTGTGAGATAAAGCTGCGATTTTTGACGCAAGGTCACAAGCGTCCTTGACCTTGTGCTCCTTCGTTTAATATTCCAAGTCATCAAAATCCAGTCCCTCACAATCCTCGAGTTGAAAACTTTGAAAGTCGACTTTGTACCGGAGCAGTCCTACAGGAATCAAAATCAAATTAATCCTAAACTGACATACAATGGTTCAAAAATAATCAAAGTGCAACTAGTAACTACTACCACTATTAGACGGGACAAATCAGAAAAATGGGCAAACGATCAAAAAGGTCACAAAGTAATCATAACCTGTAGCAAAAGTAATCAGAATGTGAAACGTGCGGACAGGTGGACAACATCAAACGGAAACAACTAAAGGCCAACACTTTTTCGAGGTCAACATACTCTAGGAAGTTGAGACCCTAAGGAGCTGGAGATTCAATACTCGTCCAAATCTACGTCGTCAAGGGGCTCATCCGCCTGGAGCGACTGGAAGTCCACTTTGTATCTTAACATCCCTAAGAAACGTCCCAAGGACAGAAAGACCAGTGACAGACAACCCATCATTTTAGACACGCACGTTCTCTGGAGAGCCTTTCAGCATCGCCAGCATCAGCGCTAAAACAACCCAAACCCTTGAAATCTTGAAACTTACCCCCGATACCCCCAAATCCACGCACGAATTGAGACCCTTCCTGTGATTTGTCCGTAATGATTTCAAGATTGGCACCAAAACTCTTGTAATTGTTGGCAATCCATTCGAGGAGAGCTTGACTATCTACAAGTTCCAGGTCCACCCCACTCTGGCATTTCCGAATCCATCAATTAATTTCATGCAATTAAAGGCATGGCGTCAATTAACTAGTTGTGTGAACATCTTAACCTCCTTGTCTGTAAAATGTGTCTTGTCCTTTTCTTGCTCAGGAGTTAGGTGAAGGACCTTGTCTTCCGTCGTGGAATGATTCTTCAAGACGTAACGCTGAATATCCAAATTCTCCCAACAGATCAAGGTTTCAACACTCCCTAGTTCTAACGCTTTGAGCGTATCCTCTACCCCGAAACAGTACTTCCCAGTATCCTGACTAATCTCGTCAAAGTACCGTCCTTTAGTAAAGAAATTCAAGATGAGGAACTTTGACGGGATTAAGAGTGTTGCAATTGTAATCTTACCGATGAGCTTCTTCTCCTGAATGAACTTGACATTCTGTAGTGACTCTGCAGCCAGTTCGATGGCTTGATTGAACCCGTTCTCCCCTGTTCAAGCGAGTAGCGATTTTCAAAGAGTTTCAAGAATTGAATTCTCAAAGATCTTTTACCTCCATATGACACGTCCACAGACTTTATAATTTTGGCTTGTAGTCTCTGTAAAGTTTAAAAACCAAAAGCAATTTTAGAAAACGGATTAAGGATGAACCTCAATGCAGATCAATTGAACTCACAGGGTCAAACATGTCAGAGCCTCCGAGCTCCGTTTTAAAATCTGCAGACCCAGCAAGGATTAATCCAGAAACATTTGGTCTATCTTGGGAAATGAAGAGTTGCGTTGCTACTTCTGCCACTTTTCGTACATAATTGTGCCGTTTCTCCATTCGGAGTCGAGCAAATCCTGGAAACATGAAAATTCCATAACTAAAATGAAGTTACAAGGTCTGAGACTGGATGTCATGAGACTTACGAAGGGCAGATTGACCTCCACGACCTGGAAGAGAACCAATGGGATTACAAAAAGGAGCACATTGGAATCTTCTTTCGCTCAACTAACCGTGTTTCTTTGGCAGTTCCACAGTAAACTTATGTAAAACTTCTCGTGTGTTTCCTTGTAAAGTGCCAAAGAGAGATCCATTTCCGTCCATAATAATAAAACCAAATTTATTATCATCTGCTAAGAGAGCCGTCAGTGCTTCTGTATGAAACTAAAATAACCCCGAATTAGTACACCAATTAGCAGTAGACCATTCAAAAACTCATGTAATCTCACCTTGTTATCGCACAAGTAGAGCGAAGTATTAATTGGCTTGAAGGGTTCAAAATC
>JAQIWD010001984.1:0-10552 GCA_034694825.1 Anurida granaria | reverse complement strand
GTCAGCTGTCCGTATCTCTTTTCAAGCAACTTAGGAGCGACCACCAGCTCCCTCCCGTGACTCACGCACACAATCCCCCATCCCCACAATCGGCGAACCCGCCAACGCCAAATAATTCAAACGTACTCAGCTGACCCTTAAAAGCTCTCCAAAATTATTGTGTTTGTTGCCCCATTTGGTTTAAAGCATCAAAGATTACATTGTCATAATGAACAAAAGTATTCTGCTAATTAGTCTCACTGCTCTGGTACTATTCTCCATTTTTGTAAACGGAGATGGTGAGAGAGATGCTCAAACTTACTTTCTAAACTAATTTACAAAATATACAAAAATTAATTTAACTTTTTGCCTAGTGTAGAATCAGGGGCGACTGGAAATTGATAACAGTGTGAGGAAGACTGTGTGGCGGCCAACGACAAATGTATTGAAGATTGTGGTTACAGGGTACGGAGTCCGGAATCCAAAATTCCATTCCGAAATACCAAAATAGGCCGAAATTCCGAAATAAAACGCATTCCGAAATTGCCGAAATTCCAAAACAAAAAAGTCCTAAAAAGTCAGCTCAACTTACTTGGCCCGAGCAGTTAAAACTCCCACGACTTCGAATAAATTCATTAAAAGAATAAAGAACAAAATAAGAAAATCAAGCGAATTTGCAATCAGAATTTTGTATTTAGGTTTGGTTAGGTATTTTAGGCTAGAAATACTAACCCGAGATTTGGGTTGATCTAATAATTGTTCGTTTGTTTCATTTGTACATTCCAAATTCAATTAACTTGTCCCTTGATCTTGACTATAATTCGAGGTCCCCGTGGATATTCAGTATGCCACAGATTCTTTCTTACGAAAAATCGAAAAATATTTATCTTTTTTTATAGAAAACGAAAAAATCTTAATAATAAAAAGAATAATCCTTCCCATTATCTTATATCACTTTCACATGCGAATTCAAGAAATAAAGGTAATTTGGCCCGAAAGCAAGTAAATATTCCCAAAAATGACTATTTTCTGGAATCCGACAGAAATTTAGGACGATTTTTTCCAAAATAATTTGAAAAGATAAAACAAATTTACGTAATATGATTTTATTACGTAAAAACATAATCTTTTGACGTTTGCGCAAACTACGCGTCCAAATACGTGCAAATATAACAAATCAAACTTTGGAATGGGTCATAGGTCTTTAGGATCCATAATTTCAAAGTAAGCAGCACGTAAGCATTCGTAGTATAATCAGGTTCAATTTATAATCGATTTAGTTTAATGAAAATCAATGTTTAATATAATCTGGAATCAAAACAAATTAAAAAAAGAATTTCCCGAAAACAATTTTCCACGGAAAGCGGAAATAAAGTTTGAAGAGAGTGAGGCGGTATCTAGCGGAAATTCCAACTTGCCGCATTTAGTAACATACACTAAGACAGCCCACCCTTATGTAAAATGTGGCAAGTGAATTTTGGATATTGGATTTTAGCTATTTTCAATTTCAATTTCAATTTCAAATCGTTTATTTTTTATGTGACCCTCCTACTCAACGTGCTGAAACATTGATCTGCCGTAGGTCAGACACCTACTCTACTAATAAAAAGTATAAATTAGAATTTTACAAAGCTAACTTTTCTTCTTGAGACAAGGTGTAAGAACAGTTGTTTTTTTGAAGGAGCTGATTTTAAGGGCCGTCAGATTCCAGGATTTGGGTAGAGAGTTCCAGAGTTGGATGGAGCGGAATTTAACAGATCGCCCAATAAATTTGGTACGACCCGTTGGAACTTGCAGTAGTGGGAAAGTCCTGGAACCTCTCAGTGAAAGTTGGTAAAAGTGGAGCTGGTCATAGTCAGGGTACTTGACACATTTGAAGACATTTTTAAGGCAAGTCCATTCTAGACGCTCCTGGACAGTCAGAATCTTCATTTGATTTAAAAGGGGAGGGACTTCAACATCCTTTTTGTAGCGGTGGAAAATTGAGGTACGTGAAGTTTTGTTACCTTTGAGGAAAGAGCGACGTAGCCTTCGGTTCATGGTCGGGGAGTGAGCGGCAAGCAGGAGACGGTTAATGCTTGATTGAAGAGAGTGAAGCTCCGTCATTGTTTGAAAACCCCAGATTTCCAACCCATAATCGTAAACAGGGATAACAAATGCATTGAATAGAATGGAAAAGGCGTGAGGGGTCAAAAAATTTGCGATGCTTCTCATTCTGCCAAGAGCCGAGCTGAGCCTCTTTTTAACTAAATTAAAATGTGGTCTAAAGCTAAGATTAGAGTCAAAAGTATTATAAATTAATATTTAAATATTATGAATTAATATTTAAATATTATAAATTTTGGACTATTTTGGATTCCGGAATCCTAAATTCCTATTTTAGAGTTCTTTTTTCGTACCCTGCTGCCAATATTAAACTCATGCACAATGGAATTGTTTCTTCAATAAATGCAAGATTACTCAGTCCAACCAAAACCTCAGGTCTTGCCCTACACTTTTTAACCGCAAATTTGCCCTGGGAAGGAAGTCTGCAAAACCAATTGACTTGAAATCGCTGTAATTGTGGTGGGTTATTTCGAATTAGTGGATTTTAAGGTAGTGCTTGTAACTAATAACCGCAACCGATACTGAAAATGATTCAAAAAGTGAATGGTCTTTAAACCCTTAACTTGTGCAACTAAAGATGAGGACTCCACTGGATGTAAAGCTAAAACCTAAATCAGAATCCCTTCATTGGTTATGTGTTTACCGCAATTCAAAATCCCGCCATTGTATGTCCTTAGTCCTGGCAGATCTAGGGTAAAACCTGAGCGTATTTTTGTATGATCCGCACGTGAGTTACAATAGCGACATGCATCCCAAATAATATCAAATGTTATTTTGTCCATGCCATGATACAATTTGAATTGTGTTGTCATGTTGCATTGTACAAAATGTTAAGCCAAATCCGAGTATTTGCAAGCTAACGATGATCTGCGAGATCCTTCCTTTCCGGTATAAAGCCAAGAGGGATGCCCCATTGCACGAGACTGGAAGGAAACAAAGGATTTCCTTTTTATTCCAAGGTGGACTTGGGTCTTGGCTTTGCGTTATTTGTACAACACCCGGGAATCCTCCGCCTTCCTTGGCATTAGGATTGCGTGGGTCTTCCGCCGCGTCAAGATCAGAGAAGCTGGAAAGTGTGAGTTGGGAAGTTACTGACCGAAACTTTCTTCACCAAGATCCCATTTTCTTCTCCCTTTACAAGCAAACGGAAGGACGGAGGGAGTAGGGAGTGTAGCCAGTGTATCGAATTTAGAAATTGTGAGTTGGGTTCACATTCTAGGCACATCCAGAGGTCGTGAAGTGAAATCCCAACTGAGTTCGCTTTTCTTTTTGCCATTGGTCGGACACGGGCAGGAGGAGCACCACAACCAACTTTCTTCTTGGAAGAAGATGATGAGATGAGACTCCCACCCGCCATTCCCACCACCGGAGAACTCAGGAGCAACAGACGGAAAAAATCTTGATAACTTTCCTTTTATTCTTTAACACAGCAATTTAGGATCTTGAGAATTTCCTACAAAATCATCATCATGTCCACGGGAAAATGGGACGTTACCTCTGACCTCCTTTTTCGCGAAAGACTTTTTGCAAACAGCAGAAGTTGAGGACGTTGAACCCTGACTTTCCAATGTATTCCAACTATTCACTCAGAAATGTGCCAATCATCACGTAAATGGTGTTAAGGAAAAATGTCCCACGGACTGAATGAACAACTCCAGTGTCCTGTATGCCCTAATATATACATACGTACATACTTACTGGCTACATACATGGATATCGGCTACATAAATATATATATATATGTAGCCTACATTACACTCTACCCTTCTAGTTATACAAAATATATAATCGGTAATATGTATTGTAAATAATATATGTAATATATAAAAATAATGTATATGTAATATGTATGTAATGTAGGCTGGCAATTATGTATATAATATATACTTGTCTATATATAATACTTATAATACTTGTATATATATATATATCTATACTATCTATATATCTTAACGTACTTATACAATGCCTACTTCTC
This sequence comes from Anurida granaria, assembly GCA_034694825.1. Classification (NCBI taxonomy): domain Eukaryota; kingdom Metazoa; phylum Arthropoda; class Collembola; order Poduromorpha; family Neanuridae; genus Anurida; species Anurida granaria. The sequence continues at coordinate 6,489 of JAQIWD010001984.1, read as the reverse complement.
AGTGTAATCCCGTGTAAAATGTAATGACGCCAAACTTGTATGTCCGGAGAAAGTTGCCGCTGTTAATCCGGGATACAAAATTTTTTTAACTAGGCATAAACCCGTATGAACGTAAGATTCTTGTGAAGTGACTTAAGTATTAAATCGAAACGAAGTTTTTCCAAAGAACCTCATCAATACTCGTTAAGCCAAAGTTTGACATCTTGAATTCGGTTGGACAAAATGTTCCAAAGTTACATTTAAGTTCTGCTTTGACTCATCCTTGTACAACGGGACTACGAAGAAGAGGATTCGGTAAGAGAGCTCATTAAATCTACACACATCAAAGGACCTTTCTACTCCGTTTGACTTAGCGACGACAGTCCCTATAACTCACCCGTTTCTTTGAATTTCCCGGGGTCAAAGCAGAGGCAAAGCAAATAAATACACTCACTTTTTACTTTTTACTGAAGTAGGAGGAAGGTTTCAGTTGGCCAAAGGAAACGATTCTGATTAACTCCGACTTTTAAATCTTCAAAGTGACTCACGCTTTCCCTTCAATTCTGAAAATGGCTTAAATTCTTCTACTGATTCTAACCACATTTTGTTTTTAAATTTAGAGGACAGTTTCTCACATGTAAAACTTTTGTTGTATAGATTATTCTATATTTTATTCTATTGAAATACATTTTTCCGAATTTCAGCAAAGTATATAAAATTTTATACAAAGTCGTCCGATAGCTATGATGGAGTTAATCTTATTTTGAAAAACGAATAAAGAGTTTGGAACTTAAAATTTCAACACAAAAGCTCCAAATACTAGAGAAAGTTATAAATAAATAAATTAAATATTCTGAAATGCCTCCAAATTGCCTCCAAATCTCAGTAAAAGTCCTCGAAAGTGATCAAGCAGTAAACTTTATCAGAAATTTGCCACTAAAATAAAAAATTTCAAAAACTAAATCCTGCGTGGGATAAGTTTTCATTTTACAGATAATGTAGTTTTCATAGATAACCCGCAAAAGATAAATTTTGATGGACCCAGTAGGGTCGATCCCGTGAAAGTCCGGAAAGTTTACAACTTTTCCGCGAATATATTGACGTTATACGGAGGAGAAAGCATATACAGGGATCCTGAGAAGTTTATTTTTGTTATTTGCATTCTCTCGAGGGCAGGATGAGAAACAGCAGCAGAAGAAGTAGAGTAGTTTTTCATGCGAAGGAAATAGTAAGATACCCGTAGTACCCTGTAGTCGTAGACAGAATAGTAGGAAGAGAAAGGGGATCTTGAGTTCAGTAGTCCATAGTCCCGCGGATTTCTTCGTCCTCATTGTAAGTCTTTGACATTCTAAGTTGGCGCTAACCTCAATTTGCTTCCCCGGAAAAAAGTTGAAAAGGAAAAGACAAGCTCTCTAACAGAATAACGTCGAAAGTCCCCAGAGCCAGCAGAATGGAAGAAGAACGTAGAAGGGGATGGAGTTGTTCATGCATGCAAAGGAAGGCCCTGAGATGTCCCCTGTCAGACTCAACTTGTTGGATTTTTTCTGTCTCTGATAAAATAATTCACCCATTGTCTCTCACCTCAACCTCACATGTGTCTTCCGGCTGGAACTCTGGAGACATTTAGTAATGCCCTGGAAAAGGTTCCAGTTTTATGACCAAAATTCCAGGAATCAATAGAGGCCCCCTTTTACCCAATTTACCCTACCCTTAAGTCTATTCAAATGGGGGCCATAACCCGACGCACACGGATTTCAGGAGGAAAAAGTCAAAGGAAAAGAAAGGAAATGTGAAAGTCAGGAGGAGGAGAAAGTATTTGGGGATTGTCACGAGTAGGATCGATTTCTGTGGGGATTGGAGATAGACCTAGCTGGGATGGGGAAAATAGTGAGTTCAAGACCTTCAGCGCCTATTTGGGACTTTCCCTTCATCCCAAAAGCGGCATTGAAGCAGGGTAATCCGACGAGTGGACGAGAAAAGGCACAGGGCACGGCTTTCGCTACTGAATTCTTGAATGCGTTGTACTTTCTCTAGCGTAAGAGGAAGAAGGGGCCAATGAGACTTAGAATTGCATTACAACTCAACTCTAGGGAACTTTGGATCAATTTGTTCCTGGATATCCACGAACCAACGCCATGCGAGGTAATTCTTTCAACTTATGAAATTGCCACACTCAAATTCTTCCTGACGAGCGACTAAAGAGAGGAGACGAGGGCCATTTCCCCACTTCCTAGACGCTTCTTACCCTAGTTCCCCAGTTCTAAAATGGTCTAATATAAAACACTTTCCTAGGCGACACTTTTCCCTTCCTGCAATCCCATCAGACTCAACCGGAGACAGCGAGGAGAAAGGAGGCACTCAAGATTTGCATCCTTTCCATTGACAAGATTCAAAAGCAGAAAAACTTATTTTAGCAATTGAGCTCGAGCAGGTTCAGGGGTACAAGCCAATTCCGCACTGACAGAAACATTAGAATAAAGTAGGCGAAGAACTGCAACTTTCTATTGGGTTTTGAAAATTTCAACAAATATTTTAAATTTTTCAGATGAAAAAAGTTCCCATTTTGGAAGACATTTTCTCAGTTTTGATAAAAGCGGAACAAATTTAACCCGAATTAAGTAAAATTGTAAAAGTCGGAAAACGGATAAAAATCGATTCGATTACCAAGGTTTTTGCGTTCCATTTCAGAAACAAACACACATTCCAGTTTCCACTATTTCATTGTCCCTTAGTTAATACTAATTTAATCTAAAACTATTCATACCGGCGTAAGTCTCTTTGAAACAAAAGTTTGCTAACGAACGAACCTCACCTGGTGTAACTTTCCAATTCAAACCAAAATTCCTTCACCCCTTCAACGGAAGTTGTTCAAAAACTAAAAAAATTAACATGGCGTCACCAACAGTTTGGCATAGGAGGAGTAGTGTTAAAAAAATTATTTTGATTTGGCAAGTCGGATGGTTACACGCCGTAAAGTTTCCTCGTCAGATTTTACCAAAGTTCCTTAGAAATTAAACAAAACAAGAGACCCAGCAGGAGTAGTAGTGGGAAAGTGTTGACATCCCTAGGCAGGAGTTGTGGCTAATATTTCTCAAAACCTCCGAAACTTTCATAAAGTGAAAACAGAAATAATTTACAGCAGAAATTCATTAAAGGCGGAAGTGAAAGTAAGGGACTAGTAGGAATAGGAAAGCTGGAAATGGAAGGAAATCTTGTAAAATTCATAGCATTCCCACAGTTATATATCCTTACTATATTTTCATATTTCTTACAAATTTTGTTTTGGCTTCACTAACTAACGGCCTGGGTGCTGGCTGAGGTGACTTGTTTTTATACTTTAAACTTCTCTAAATCATCCGTTGCCTGACTTGAGTAGACATTATTATGGCGGTTTCACCCAACTTAACTCCAAATCCGGGGGAAATGGAAATTAATGACGTCTCTCCTTCCATTCATTTATTTCATTAAATTTGGTCCAGGCAATTAACCCAGGCAAGAAAGTTGGCTTGGCCCTCTATATTCCACGTATCAAAGTTACAAGTGCAATTGTTAACTTCTAACCTATGAAAGGACACGTACAAATGACGCCACTTTGCAAAAAGTGTGCAAGTGATCAAATCAGCCCAAAGTTGGCAACTGCAACTACTCACGCTGGAGAAAGCCGAGACTTCCAGAGTCATGGGAATTCAAGATTACACCTTTTCCTGCCTGGAACTTTTGATTAAAATGTTGGTTCTGGATATTCCAACTTTCTTCAATTTCCTCCCTGCCTCTCTGACGTCGGGAGTTTATCAATGGCAACATTTTGAGTAAGATAAACGAGGGTGACCTTGACCCAGGTCATGGGCTATACGTATAGGTTATATATATCCATATTATATACTGCCAGCATCCCATGACGCAGATCTCAAGTTCCCCGGTATCTTCCTATCTCATGCCTTTCCTGAACTTTCCCCAAAGATCTCCGGAGTATATGCATGAGTGGGTTAGAAGGGAAAAAACAGATTCAGAATTCCTTTTGTTTTAAAAAGAAAGTTTGGAAGGCATTGGGAAAATCAGAGGTGAATGGTTGGAGGAGAGTGTTCCTATTAGAACCAAGTAGGAGGAATGCAACATGATTCCTCCGTGCTTTCTCCAGTCTAACCCATTACAGATTCCAAAAAGGAAGTCAGTTGAAATTAGATTTAAGGAGGAAAAAGAAGAAAAAAGAAAGAAAAAAGAGTCTCTAGAGACAATGGATCTCTTCTTTCTTTTTTTCTTTTCTTTTTTTTTTCCGCTATCCTTACTACTGCGAACGAAACGAAAGCAGTAGAGAGGCATACGGTAATTTTTTCTATTCTCTCCCTTTCAAAAATGCTTTTTCACTGTTTTTGTCTTCTTCCGCTTCTTGGCTTCTGTTGGGCCCTTAAGGCAATCCCATCAGTCTAGCTCCTCCAGCCCAAAAGAAAGTTCAAACCCAACAAAACGTGTCGGCTGGAAACATCGTCAGGAAGAAAAAGGAAAAGGAGTGAAAACGTACAACGAGAAAGTCAAGTGCGAGAAAAGGAGACTGGAAAAGACACAGCAGACAATTCAATTAATTTTAACCTAATTTTTTAAATGGGATCATAGCTACATGATTGGAATTACTTTTTTTTCTGTATTCTTCAAAACTTGGTTGTTGGTTCCCCATTCAATTACAGTCTTTTTTATCACGACGTAATTAGTTTGCCAGTCTCTGTCGAAGGCGCGAGTGGTATGTAGGAGCTAAAGTCCAGCAAGAACGCTTACTTGATTGGTAGCGGCAGAGCCCAACTGGGATGAGTTGAGTTGCGTCTTTAATGTCTTTTTACTTCTCCATAAAGTGGAACCTTTTGCATGGTAGTTCGTGTATAGGAATCGTTGGTCAGGAGGAGCCACGTATCAACCTGACGCACTCCAATTCCCATTCACCTGAGGCTAATTTGGAAATTGATTATCTCAGCAACCAATTATCCAAATCACCAAATTTTTACAATAAATTTTTATTACCATACTGACCTCATTAGCCGGCTCCCCAAAGCGGCTACTGTCAGCTGAAAAAAGTCGGTATTTTAAAATAAAGTGTATGGGCAAAACTCCTCCACGCTCAAAATCCTCTTTGCACAGTCTACGCCCCCTTTCAACTCATGTTAGTTGGGCTCTGGTACAAGTTACTAACTACCCAAATTAAACAGGCTAACCCAGGTGTTTTGCGTTGCCACATTATCGTGATCTCACTCAAACTTCGTTGGATTTTCGAACAAGTCGTAACCATACACCGAAGCATTTAAAAGTTGCATTCCATTGCTAGCAGTGCAAGTGGTAGTCAGGAAAAATATTTGCTACGGCAAATTTTGCGTCATGTACGTCCATCTCAATCACATGAATGATAACATTCTTTGCCTGCGGGGCCGCCGATGCAAGAATAGTCAGGTCGTCAGGAAAAATCAAAATGCTAAGACATTACTGATCTCGAATGAACGAAATGGAGGTCGAAACTGGATACGTTACCTACCATGATTCATATACCTGCTACCTCTACTGGAAGTACGTTCGCCATACGCCCTGATACTTCATTCGCATTTAGTATTTTCATTTGTTCTTAGATATACACGTTCTGCTCTCCAATATACACACTATTTCGTTAGTTTCGCCTTTCTTGATCATCGGGTTACATATATAATTTGATCCGATATTTTTGGTACTTGTTAGGAGAACTGGAGATTACCGCCCACTTACTGGTCCTTTAAGGCGAGGGGACAAAAAATTATTGGGACATTCCTTCAAAGGCGAACCCCTCCTTTCGGAATATCCCCCGTGTGCAATTTGGAACACGGAACCCCGCAGTTCCTGCAACACTTCGAATCCCTGTTTCGGACATTCTAAATAAATACAATAACGATTAATTGAACGGGTCTAGAAGCACATAATAAAACTGCGATCAGAAACCATGAGGCAGAAGCTTGGAGTGTGTGTAAATAAGGAGCGGTGAAGTGATTAAAACATTCTTAAAAACATATATGCCCATGGACGTTTTTACGTCGTTCATTCTCACCGTCACCGATAAATTCACGCACCCAACGTCTGACACTGACCACTTGAACATGTCTGTGGAAATATTTTAATTCTGGAAAGGATTGAAAACCTATCAAGAAAGAAGTCCTCGTCAGACTTCAGTGAATGTAGGCGGTAAAATATAAAAGTATCTAGCCGAAAATTTGTAATGAAACATAACCTACGAGAAGCCTTAAATCCTCGTAAAGCTTTTAAGAAAAAATTTGAAATCCCTAATATGCAATTTTAAAAATATTAGTCATAATTTACTTTCTTTTTATAAATTGACTCGTTTCTAGTAATTAAGGGCGTGTTAGCAACTTCGTCTAACATGGGAAATCTCTTAAGAAAAGATGACCAACGCGGTCCAATGTACGGGCACAGTCTATCGATGGGGTGGGTGGGGGTTAGGGTGATAGTTAGCGCACTTGTATGGTGAAAGTGGTAGGCGGGAGA
>JAQIWD010001983.1:0-10553 GCA_034694825.1 Anurida granaria | reverse complement strand
ACAAAGAGCATGACGAAATGGGAACTTCTTTTGCCTTATGGAAAAAATACTCATGAGCCGAGATTTCAGATGTTTTACCCCCTATAGTACGGAGGATGAATCTATGCGCTGGAAATGACACTAGCTTCTTATCCGCATCTGATGCAATGACCTTGACGTCTGAAAACTCATTGCTGAGGAACTGGCGGCTAATCATATCCAAGAAATTTTTTGACACCTGCTCCATTTTGAAAAACGAAAACAAACAAAAACAAAACAGACAATTGGAACAAAAAGCAACAAAAAACAGATAGCGGAATGAATTTAAAGTTTTTAGAAAAAGTTTTTTTTGGAGCGGGAATTATAAAAATATTTTAGTGAGACCGCAAAAAAGGGAAAAGAAAGAGGGCGGTCTTACTAAAATGCACACCCCTACACACCCCACACCCCACACCCCACACCCCAATAAATCAGCGATTTCGCTGTTTTAACCCAACCTGGTCGCTTCGCTCGCTAAATTGAACCGTTCTAAGGTTGTTTGTTGAATTTCAGCGAGCGAAGCGAGCAGGTTAGGTTAAAAAAGCGATTTAAAATTTCAGGGGTGTGGGGTGTGGGGTGTGCATTTTAGTAACACCCAAAGAGGGAAAAAATTAAAATTAGGTTTTTTTAATTATTGTTGTTGTAATTTCCAAGAACAAAGAAGGGAATATGGCAGCTAGTTTATCTTCAGATATCCTTCTACCGGACACGGTCCCAAATTTGGAATTGCCCAAGCACATTGAATTCTTGGCCAAGTACGGAACTGTCAAGGATGACTATGTAAGTGGATAAGTATCCACTTATTAATGCCGGCAAAATTTACTGTGTAAAACTGTTCCCTTCTGCTTTCATCCAGGAATTCTGCGTGACCGAGTTTTTGCGAATGTCCGGCATGTACTGGGGCCTGACTTCGTTGGACTTGATGGGGAAACTGGACTCTGTCCCACGGGATGACGTCATCACATTTATCCAGGATTGTTTCGATGAAACCTCAGGTGGTTTCTCCCCAGCCAAACACCATGACCCGCATCTTTTGTACACCCTCAGTGCTGTCCAGATCCTGGTCATGTATGACCAGCTCAGCCTCGTTGACACTGCCAAAGTAGTTTCCTATGTCACTTCTCTCCAGCAACCCGATGGGAGTTTCTGGGGCGACAAATGGGGCGAAGTTGATGTCCGATTCACATTTTGTGCTGTCGCTACGCTCACTCTACTTGTAAGCACTGGAGACGTACATTTCTACCGCCGACCACTTCGTGACAGTAACTTTTCTCGTTTTTCAGAATCGATTGGATCAAGCCAACACTAAGAAAGCAGCCGAATTTGTTCTTTCTTGTCAGAACTTTGATGGCGGGTTTGGGTCAAAGCCCGGGTCAGAGTCACATGCTGGTCTCATATACTGTGCCGTCGCTGCCCTTTCAATTCTCAGTGAGTCCAAAAATTATCTTATTGTTGATCAACTCCATTTCTAATTGATTCCGTCATTGATTCTTTGTGATGTCACAGAAGAAGTTGACAGAATTGACGGTGATCAGCTGGGTTGGTGGCTCTGTGAGCGGCAGCTCAAATCCGGTGGTTTCAATGGACGTCCGGAGAAACTCCCGGATGTTTGTTATTCATGGTGAGGTCAAAGGTCAACTCGAATCCTTGCCCGGTTCTTGCTCTTAAACCTTTTGTTCCCAGGTGGGTATTGGCCTCCCTGACAATTTTGGGACGCTCCCACTGGATCAATAAGGAAGCTCTAGTCCGATTCATCCTCTCATGTCAGGACGTGTCCACTGGTGGGTTTGCAGACCGCCCCGGCGACATTGTCGACCCTTTCCACACGCTATTTGGGCTTGGAGCGTTGTCAATCCTTGGCTACGACGGTGACAAGCTTCTAAAGCTCAAGGCCATCAACCCCGTCTTTTGCATGTGTCAGGAGGTCATTGACAAGGTGGGAATCGAGGTCCAAATCCTTCGGGTGGGGTGACAGACCCAACTGTCCGTTTTGTATTTATCACCCAGTTTTTATTAAATAGGATTTAATAATGTAAATCTTCGAACATGCATGAGTACCAATTAGTTAATTAACTTAGCAAAAGGTCGCCCCATTGGTTGGTTAGTTTTAGTCAAATTTTGTCCAGTTATCGGAGCCGGTGGAATGTTGTGATTTGTTGCTCGTTCCCGACGTCCGCCGACTCCCGCCGCCGCTGTAGAAAGGAGTCGAACTCGAGAAATTGAGTTTATCAAAATATGAGTTGAGTCCATACTCGGCAATTAGCTGGTCATCCGTCTTGACGATATCCTCAAAGACGACATTGTTAGTGACGAGGTCGTAGAGGGGGTTGTCAAGCGTGAACCCACAACCTCCCCCTGACGTTGGCGTCTCCAGGTCGATTAGATTTTCTTCAGACTTGGATAGGCGAGGCGTGACCCCTGACCCGGGCTCCTCCGTGACTCCGAAACGGGGGAGATTGGAGGCTGAGCAGGAACTGTTCAAGTGCGTCTCTGGGAGGGAGAGTCCTGGGGACCGAGCCTGGACATCCCCTTTCAACGGTCCCCCAATCCCAATCCCAGACGTGTGCCTTCGATATAATGGGAAGTCTCCAGGACGCCCTCCGGGATTCATGTCGTGAACTCCTGACCCGGAACTCCCTTGCGTAACGGAAGGAAGAGCCACATGGAACTTTGACTTGATATCCGAGTAGGCAATGTGCCCTTTTTGCTTTACGGATTTCCCACCCTCTTTTACCTACAAAAATTATTGAAGTACAAATTGGAGGCAACATTTGTAACTGGCGACATATTTAATGGTGAATTTTACAGATCTAATTGCAGATTTTAGTGCGGAATTTTGCTTGACAGCTCCGATTAAGTTCCCGCTCTCTCGTTTGACACTCATCATAACTGCTTTTCCAGCCTTTTTCAAGGCGCTGAAATTCAAAATTCAAGACAAAAACGAAATGGTAAGCATTTTGTTTTGAAATCACAATGGAGAATTTTGGAATTCTCCAGTCGACTTACACATTTTGGCTTCCAATACTTTTGAGCACAAGACCATTCCGTCCGTTTGACCTCGAGTGTGACCTCCACGCAAGAGCTTCAAACTCAAATTCATCCGACTCGGATGAACCGGATTTGATTTTCTCGAGTCGCTCGTCGATAAATTGCTGGAAGATTTGGAGTTTGAGTAGTTTGTCTTGAATGTAGGATCGATGTGCGGGATGAGCATAATGGACGAACCTAAGTTTAAAAACATGTCGACGCATGCGCCAAGTAATAAGTCAAAATCATGTCCTTACAGGTCCGAGTCAAAGGAAGCCCCTTCATTCCTAACTGCATCCTGGTAGTGACCCATGAGTTGTGCTAGAGCCCTTAAGAATGCCCGGGCGAGGCCATCCCCCAGGACCCGTTCCCCTTTGAGACTTTTTCGGAGGGGGTGAATGATGTCGTCGGGGAAAGAGGTTAAGTCTTCTGGAAATGGACTTGTGACCGTGTCCGTATCCCCGTCCACGTGGACCACTTGACCTAGAGACTCCAGGGGGATGAGATTCCAGACCGGAAGCGGAACCCCAATGAGGAACGGCATCGGGGCAGAGAGATAATCCTGGAGTGAGCCAGGGAGGATTGGAATGAAAATGTGTTGCCAGGACATGGGGTAGAGGAACAAATTGGACGCAATCACAATGGAGGAGAGTCTCGAGAGCTTCTTGGACGTCACCACGATTCGACGCTCGGCCAGGAGAGCTCCAAATAATGTCAACATTGAATCGGTTCCGAGGGCATTGTAGAACTCACTCACGTTTCTCTAAAAAAAAAAGAAGTTACGACATGCTCATGACACAAATGAAAAGATACACTTACATTTTCAGGAATAGACGGAAGAGCAAAGTCATTTGGACAAGGACAGACAAAGGGCTTGGGGTTCATTGGAATGTAAATACAAGTTCCAGCCTCTGGAATCGGGGTCACGTACATTCTCTCCAGGAATGTGACTAGGTCCGACGCGTCGAGCTCGGCACAGTAATTTAGGGTTCGGTAAAAAATTTCCTGCCAAGGTAGGAAGGAGAGGAAGAGGGTGACAGTGCTGACTCCAGGCGGATGTCGGCAGTAGCCAAATGTCCATTTGGAGTCACCGCTCGTCAGTACAAAGGTAAACACTTCTACGACCCCGCTACAATAAACAAATTCCGACAAAATTGTGTAAACAGTCACGGTCTCAGTTTGGAATGACAAACGGTAAACGCGGTTGACCTCACCTCTGCGTGATACAAGGAAGGGCAAATTGGACTGCAGTTCGAAGCACCTCCTGATCCTTGAAAGAAGATGGAAAGACAGACTTGATGGCCGAACTTGTGTCAGGGGAAGACTCGGCAGTAGGGGAACCGTCTGCCCACGGTGGCTGGATTGTCACATAGCAGATGAAGAGCTTCTTGACAGTACTTCTACATCTATGGAGAGAGGAACGAATGACAAGATCAAACATGCCATGGTACGTGAATGATGTTCAATGTTACGGGCTTACCTTATTCGAGATCCCATGATTACATAAATTCAGTTACAAATCGAGTGATTTGATTTGAGTGTGTTGAGTAATGTTTGGCAATTCTCAGTGTCTAACTAGAAATTTATTAGCTCGCTCCATGAATCCTAAAAGTCAATGTCAAAGTAATTGAATCTAATCCAATTAAAGTTTGACAGTGTATTTTCGGTATGTTTAGTGACAAACTGACCTTCGACACCCATACCCATGACATGCGCGTGTGGTTGGGTGGGAGTGTGCAAGTGATTCACTAAAAGATAAAAGCGGGTGAATTAATTAAGATTAAGGGGGATGCAAATTAGAATAGAAATAGAAAGTTACAAGTGAAGAAACAGATGATGAGGAGGAAGAGATGAGAAGCAGGAAGAAATTCGGGTCACAATGACATCAGACTTTAGATGACCTTGGGAAATATTCCTACTTTTTTGAATGCCACTTTGTATTTTACAAAAACATGTCCATATAGGTGATATCACAAATCCATAAAATTCTTGACTAATTTAGAAAATTTGCTAATTTGGGATTGAAATTGTTGTTTTGTGTGGGAGTATTTCTGGGCGGAGTTTAAATTTACAGGGGGTGCGTCGAGACAAGCTCCCAAGTTAGCCCTAAAAGTTTATTACCCAAATACTGACGGTGCGCAAGTTCGTTTCCGGGAGAGGTCAACGGGGTCAAGCGATCATTCGTTTTCCTATGAAAATGCGGTCATGACTTTACGTAAAAACGGAATGGAAACGTATTTTAGGAGGTTGGAAACAAAGGAAAAGCGTCGGATGCTCCGGCGAACGGCGGCGAACCCGCAGGAGGCGGGAATTTTAAATTCAAATAAATCACTGCAGCAGCAGGAAAGAAGAAAAAGAGGTGAGAAAGATAAAGATCCGATTTCCGTTTCAGTTTTTATCAAAACCAAAATGTTAATTAGTGCTTTTGATTGATTGTTTACTAGGAAAGGAGGCCAGGTAGTGATTGATTCCTGGATTGATTTCATCCTCTACATAATCCGGCCGGCTTCTTCCCATCTTGGAAGTATCCAGAGCTGCTTACCGTAAGGTAAGGTAGGCCATTTATATCAGTTTGTCATCAACTAATTAAGAACGCCGCTCGAGCTACTAATTTTATTTCTGGTCACGTTAAATTGTTTTCGTGAAGCCCTAGTGCCCCAGGCCTGGGCATGACTCATGGTTTGCTTGCCAAGGGATGGACGCAGTATTTTGGAAGTATTACTTATAAGTTAAGTAACGATAAAATATCAAACCGAGATCCTATCTTATTTGGAAATACACGCGGTAGGAGAGCATATTGAATTTTTATGAGGTCAGCAATTAAGCATGCTTGATTTAATCTGATTACTTAATTCAATTATCATTTCGTTTTCGTAAGGTAACCTGCATCTCGAAAATGGATTTTCTGGAAGGAATTCGTTCAATCGAATTCTTATAACAAGATTCGGGCGCGTTTAATACGCGTATTGCCGGTCTTAATGTTTTTTTTTATCAATTTCTGACTGGCTCGGGTTAAAAAGATGCCACCAGGATCCATTTTGTTTGAGGCACCATTGACACGTCATCAGACCCAGACCTATGAGATGAACGTGGAATCCTATTTCTACTAATTCATCTCTAGCACGCTTGGTTGAGGGACGGACGTGACGTGGAAGCGGGATGATGGAATTAAGTTAAGTTGTGGATTATTGATTTATTTCTAAATTCCACAACTTGCTCTTCATTGTTCCATCACAAACAAGTGCAACCAAGTGCGCTAGGAGTTTTAATATGAGGGGTGGTAAATCTATGAATAGGCGCATTCTTCCTAGAAACTCCAATCTCCATTCCTCAGATGCCTCTTCACGGGATGTTCTAAATCCCTTGGTGTGAAGTTCATTACGGATTAACGGTGGTGTTGATGTTATTCATAGCTTTAAGTTTCAACCCCCTTTGCCCTGTTTTCGTGAATAGAGGGAGGAATAGGGAGTAACTTCCATCCGCCGCCGCTGCGTCGTTAAGTATTTCGTAATTAAGTTTATCATCCTCTTCTGCTCTTCTGCCGCCTTGTACTAAAGTGTCATTGACCAAGACAAAATTCTCCAGCGACTGAAAGAAAGTCAACCTCTCCCAACAACACCAGGTTTCATCTCTTTGCAATTTTTCGCAAGTATTCCTTGTCCTTTGTCGCGTAGTGTCTAATTTTTATCTTGCAAGTTGGTACCACCGCAAGAGAGGAAACGGACGTGAGGGGAATGATGATAACCCATCAAATTTCAATTGAATTTTAGTTTAATTGTCCAAACTTTTGTTACAAACTGTTCAGGGACGCATGTCGCATTGTTAGGATAATCAATGGTTGACAGACTGACATTGTCTGGCAACTGCCATGACGAGCTTGGAGGGTGAATGCTGCAGCTTAGCATGACAGGAAAGAAGATGTGGAATTATTCCTGTTCCTATTCTTCCTAGTAAACTTTACATAATGAATAGATATTGAAGGTCAATGGTTGGAGATTAATTCTCAGAGGAGATTCTGTCTATCATCATCCCTCCTCAAGGTCATGGACCAACCAGGATTTTAATTCCTAATGAGCCTGGAATTGTAACGTTGTTAGTTGGGGGTAGTCCTCATTGGGCACTAATTCCGTCTTGCATTCAAATAAGCACGTCACTCCCACTGCTCCCAGCGTCCCATTGCATCCCCCAATTAATTTCTGGTTTTAGCCAATTTTTACGTCACCTGAAACTACTTACTGAAACGGCGGCTCCCCCTCTCCTTCCCTGTTCAGTGACTTTAATTGCATTTACCACTAATTGCAGGAGCTCAAATTATTTCTCATGCGTAGAGGTTATGCGCTACTTCCTGCTGCAAGTGAAAGTTTGAGCACGAAAGGAGCCTTACCTTGGCTCCATTATTATTCCCTTAGTATAATTTCTGGTTTCACAACACCAAACAGTTTTTCTCGTCTACCCCCCAACATTTTCGTACCAACCCTCAAGTTTCATCCTAACCTGTTTTTATTGTTCTACCTTTAGGATCCCTCAACTGTGTGATATCTGACAGAGGCTGCTCCTGCTGCCTATTCCTACACGGAAGGCCACACGTTGACCCCAAGTCTCAAGTCCCTCACTTGTCTTGCTTCTTCGGGGACGCTACTCCAATAGTTAGCTGGAAGAGATGGATTCACATCACGGACATAACATGGGGACAACTACGCTCGAACCCGTTGAGCACAGAGATCTGGATTCGGATGGACCCATATTGGGTGGCGACCATTCTCTCCACGGTGCTGCTGGAAGTATCCACTCGTCCATGATGAGCGTAAGTCCATCAAATCGGCGCCGGGTTACCAAGGCAGCCCAGCCCATCATCTTTTAAACTTTATAATTCTATAACTAAATTTCCACAAATAATGAGAAGCTTCATTGTAATGTCTTTTCTGGTGTAATTTTGATAGATCTGATCTGTGATTGCTTATTTTTAATCTGAATTATGAATTCTTTTCAGATGTTTTTCCATTTCGGGATGGACGATACGATTTTGTTTGAGTTTTGGAAGCCGACTGAAGTTGGGACACTGATTGCCTCCATGATCGTGATCTTCCTCATTTCCTTCCTTTACGAAGCCCTGAAATTCTACCGAGAGCATCTCTACCGGAAGTCATTCCGTACGATCCAGTACAACACTGTCACCGTCCCTGTCGAAAATGGAGGTGCACTCAAGGAGACACAGAAGACTGTGCAGTAGGTTTCCCTTATTCATATCCTCCCCGCACCTCCTTTCTTGCTTGACCCTTGAGCTTCTCCCATCCCTTCCTTGCTTGTTGCAGAATTGGAACACAGAGTTTCTCCGTAGACTCAAATTTCGAAACTCCTGAAATCACGCCCATCTTCATCTCACAAGGCCCCGCCTGCTCCTGCGCACCTCCTGCCCGTACCCCGTCCGACAGCAAGATTGACCTGGCCTGTGACGAGGAGGCCATGGCCGCCCGTTCCTGTCAACCAGGTGGGGTTGAGAGCAACAACAATTTAAACCTGGGGGTCCCACCGTTGGGTTTTGGTGGGCGGAAATGCTCTCGCACCATCTCTACCAATGTCAGCAACGCCTACAAGTAAAAATCCAAGAATCCCTCCATGTCACCTCTAGTCACCTTACCGCTTGACTTTGCTTGTCACATTTGCAATGATTAATGTTGACCTTTTTTGTGTCTGCAGGGTCAAGATGGTGAGTTGGATGCACTCGTGGCAGACGTTGTTGCACATGGCCCAAGTGATCCTCTCCTACATCCTCATGCTCATCGTTATGACGTACAATGTCTGGCTCTGTCTCGCCGTGATCCTTGGTGCTGGTTCCGGGTATTTCTTTTTTGGCTGGAAGAAATCCCTCGTGGTGGACATTACGGAACATTGTCACTAAAACTCCACTCATCCAAGATTCCAGACAGAATGACCCCGTGACCTCCCCACTTCCCGACATCCCCATCCGCCACCCCTCGGCCACATTCTTAACTGGGAACAAAAATGGACGACGTCAATACTGGAATTCAATCACAAAATTATATCCTGGACTCTTAAAGTGCTACAGAAGAAAAAGGCTGAAAGATTATTTTAAGCCTCCTTACACTTGAATGGAAATAAATCTAAGGCATGTTGAGATCTGATCAAGTAATTACGTGTTTCAACTTGTTCTTTTTTTTGAAAACCGACGCCTCTTCATTGCATTTGACCTTTTGACACCGCTTGGGGAAGCAACATAATCACCGGCGGTGATGCACCGCCGCGGCGGTTCATGTCTGAGCTGAGTACTTACTTGGGATGGAAGGCGGGAAATAAATTTTTCAAAAAGATAAACACAAGAAAGATTTTGTTCAATTTTGTATGATTCTGTCAAAGATTTAGCAAGGTCACTTCTGAGTGCAGAAGTTCCTGGAATCAAAGGTCATGGACAAACCAGTGGAGGTGGAGGCACATGCACTGCCAAATTCAACAATTTCACTCCACCAATCAAAGGCCAAGACGAGCATCCTGGACAAATCGCTGAGTAAGGGGAAGACAGAGTTACATCTCAGCGCCTTTGCGCTTCTCTTCTCTGAAATTGTCCAGTACGCCCAGAATAAGAGCAGCAGTATCACGGAACTACAAAACAAGTACAGTCACACAGCAAAATTATGCAGGCTAACATGAATGGCTAACATGATGACAACACTTTGTTGTCCTTTTCAGATTATCCGAAGTTGGAAAGCAAGTTGGACTCAAGATCGTCGACCTCATCATTCTCCGGGAAAAGAATTACAAACGGGAGACCAAGCTGCTTCATATCCTCCTCTTCATTCGTTCCGTTGTTTGGAAGGTATTTGGATGAAATTGTACCTTGGAATCATGAGCTGAGCATGATGGTTCATGATTAAATCTAACGGGGGAAATTGGTGAATGACATTTGGCCTCTTTTAATTCCTTTGTCCATAGACACTGTTTGGGAAGGAAGCGGATAAACTGGAACATTCCACAGATGATGCCCGGCAGTACTACATCATTGAAAAGGATCCGCTGGTCAATCGCTTCATTTCAATACCCAAGGACAAGGGGACTCTCAACTGTGCTGCTTTTAACGCAGGGATCCTGGAGGGCATCCTGGAGACTTCAGGATTTGTGAGATTCAATTTAATAAAAAAATGCGGTGGTGGTCAGTAAATCCTAATTGCGTAATTATTTTTGTAGCCGGCCAAAGTGATTGCCCAGTGGCACAATGACACGACATACTACATCATTCAATTTGAAGAGTTTGTAATAAATCGAGACAAGCAATTGGAATAAACTCAATTAACAGTAAAATCAATCTAATCCTCTAGAAATATGCACGCCACAGATGGACTTGATTGAGTTAACTTATTCTTACTTCCCTCACTTCATGTGAGCCCCCGCGGGGTCTGTGTGTTTTTGAGAGAGCTCATCACAGCCAATTGATTTGGACTGGAGACACTGGAATCTCTCTCAAAAACAACTTTACTATTTACGGTGGGCATACA
>JAQIWD010001982.1:0-10560 GCA_034694825.1 Anurida granaria | reverse complement strand
TCAATTCCCATCATACACAAACACTCAACAAACAAAGGGTTTGGTTGGATGAAAGGGTACTCTGGAAAATTTATATTTAATTTTTTTAATTAATATATTTAATTTATAATTTTTTGCAACGCAAGGTCTCTATTACTTCAGATATAAAATTTGGAAAAAGTTTAATTGTCCTTTACGTTCCAAATCCCAAAAGCAGCGTGACGCTTTTACGACATTCTTACTGGACGAGTTTGAATTTTTGCACCGAATCCGATTACCTTCTCGGCACCACGACGGCCAACATCCTCGACAGCCTAGTAGAAGTTTGAGGTAAAAACTAATCACGCGTTACAATTTTTTAAACTTTCTAGGCAAATTTTAATCGACTTTAAGCCTACTTGCCGATTTGGTTGCCTTCGGCAAACTAATCGCTTGCTCTTTTTCTCAAATAATCGTTTAAGCGCAAATTGAATTGAGAGTTTACAAAGTATCAGCACTACTCTGGTAAGACTAGTGCTAACCTAACATGACTCAAACCCCTCGGACCAGTCAGAACTTTGTTTCAAACACAGCGTGCACAGTATTTCGATTAGGCGAATTATATACTGATTTACTTAGTTTTAATTTTACTTTAATTAATTTTATTTTAATTTAGTTAAAATTAATTTTTAAGGATGAGTTTAATTTATAGCTGGATTTTTTCAGAATTGTTTCAGCATAAGACGGATGAGCCACAGTAGGGAAGGAAAAATTCATTTTCATGCACTTCATGTCTTGAATTATCAAAAAAATAATTAAGTCCTGTTCTTATTCCCCTAGGAATTAAAAAAATTAAAATTCTACTTTAATAAGTATGCTTTAGAATTAAAAAGTAAAAGTATTTATAGAATTGATTTGTGTCATTTTCAAAAACGTTTCCTATTTGAAAGCAAGAGGAAAGAGTGGGGTGATGTTGCAACGACTTAGAAAGCGGGAAGAATTATATGATTAAATGACATATATGGGTATGTAAAGCACAATTCTGTTTGTTCTTTTGGGAATTGAAATGACATGACTTTAGAAAACACAATTAATCTTTCCATTTATTTCCCCACTAAATTGACATTGATTTCTGTATACCCTAAATCCTGCTATTGTCAAAACTGATTAATTTAATTCAATTTAAAGAATATGATGTTACTTTTTTTCTAAATGTTAATGATTGGCTCAAATGATTCCATGTATGCAATGCATAAAATTTCCAATTCATAAAATTTATATTTCATTAAGATTTCCGTTAGAAGTGTTTTTAGTGTAGTCTACTCGGATTACTTGATGCATAGCAATTTAGCATGCAATGCGAAAGCACCCCACCCGTCTGTTACTTTTACAATCGTAACAACTGTGGTCCGAGTTGTCGTGGTATCGTGAAGCGAGTAATCCGTTGATGACACAGAACGACCGAGTCCCCCCACTGTTAATGTATCCCCAATAGTGGACACCTCCTTCGATGCAACTCTGAGGGAGGGAGTCCACAATGTTCGCTTGCTTAGGACCATTATCTGCTTTCTTACATATTTCCTCCTGAGTGTGTAACATTATTTCAAAATTTGGTTATAAATCCATTGAACCTAACAACCCTGTAACTTACGACTTCCAAAATACATGCCTTGCGATAGGCATCTAACTGACCAACTCGAGCAGCTGTTCCATTGAGTAAAACTGAGGCTTCACTAGAGTTGAAATATCCTTTCGCTTCTAATTCATTGACCGCCAGAATGTATTCATTGATTTCATCCGGCGTCATTTTACCTACATCACATAGTTTATTTGTATAGGAACATTGTAGAGTCCGATTGAATACACTTACTGATATTTAGGTCCAGAAGTGGTGGTAGCTGATTAAAAAATATATTGTCGCATTCCGTTAAAACTTTTCCTCCTCCTTTTACAATTGAAGTGCAGTCTGCTTCAAGGGATTGAAAACACATCCGCTTCATATCAAAAAGGCCCAAAGGATTAGTTTTCAGAAGTTTCTTAAATCTTCAAGAAAAAAAACATAATTTTACAAAGTGTGTCAATTTTTAGAATATTGGGGAACCTCATACTCGTTTAGAGAAGGGAACCGATACGACTCGCAGGCTTTTACAATTGGTTCACTTGTTCGGTTGTTGAGTTGGTCACAATATTGAATTCCCAAAACCTCCACCAATTTCCTTGTGGTTGCAAAACTGTCGTTGAGACAAGTCTTGCTGTTCGTTGCATCCAATGAAATGGACGAAATGCTCTCTGAAATTCGAAATAAACTTTAAAATTTGGCTCATTTAATCAAGAGTAGTCATGATAAATTCATAATACCGTCTTCATAGCATCTTTCCCAATTGTCAAAGCACATTCCTGTCTTGTACGCTACAAAACAAATTTGAATAAACGTAAAGAATGAGTATTTAATTTAAGTGTTAATTTTTCAATAGAAAATTACTTATTAAACTAAACCAAAACATGTTTCCAATGAGTTTTGAACTAATTGGGCAAAAAACTTCACCCTAAAATCTATTTCGATTTAGAAAAATTTTGCTTGGAAAACTTGAAACGTCGAAAAGCAAAAAAATTAAATTATAAAAAAAAAAACTTTATCTTGTGTGAACGTAAGTGAATTAGTCTTGCAAACTGATTAAAATTCGCAAGGGATAACATTATTTTCTATTCATTATTTTCGCTTTGAAACTCCCTACTAGTTTACCATTTTACCTAATGCGTTAGAGACGCAAGCGAAGACTATGAGAATTCGACCCAACATTTTCCGAGAAATACTTTGTTTCGGAGCTAAAGGATTCCAACACTGTCAACTGACTCAAGTTTAATGACAATTTGGATTCCAGAAGCAACTTGTCTTTATAGGAGAATCTGAAATAAATCAGTATGGAAAGTATAATTCCGAACAATAAAATTCACTTTCAGTAGCACGTCCTTCCGAAAAGAGTGCAAGGAAAGAATATCATACGTCTATCATTTCCTCTTTACCAACCGCAAAAACCGACATCAGCATTAATTAAAAGCCACGAATTAATTAATATATTTCCATGGGTAAATGTATTACAGAATTTCTCTTATCTAATTTAGTTTTCCATATGCAAGGAGGCAACTCCCTTTCCTAAAGAATTTTAAGTTTCTGCCTTCGAATAATTAAGTTACATTTTTATTGTAATTCAAAAGTTCTGATAAGGTTGGAGAATCATAAGCTAAATTAACACCAGTGAATACTAAAGCCTCTGCGTGACAGAATAACCCAAGTTAAAATTTGACAGAGTTAAGAGAATAGGAACTCAAATATTACATTTAGCTTACACTAAAATTGTATTTCCATACAACCGAATGCTTTATTCAAACAAGTGTCGCAATTACAAGGGTGTAAAAATTGAAACAAAAATGTTATGCATTGATTTCTTTGTTTTATTCCCAACCTACATTATCATATCTCTCACTCAATTTTCCAATTAATTAACCTGATGTCCCTGATCTAACTCTGATTGGTAAATAAATAAGTCTGCCCGTAGTTAAAAAGTAAGGAGTGTGAACGAGACACCTCTTGCCATGTTTTATGCAAAGGAAAGTTTAGCTTTCCTTCCATGTGATAAAAACATGCAGCGGTAGACTTTAGGACTGGAAGAGAACAGAAAGTTTTTCTCAGCATCTTTCCGTCGCTTTCGTTGATCGTGGATGACTCGATGCGTTTGCTCAAGTTTCGATGGAATTTAACTGAAGTGTGATAAATCCTTGACATGAGGACACCTCCAGCAAAGCAATAAAGCAACAACAGAAATAAAAAAGGATGAGACAAGTAGACTGGTGGTGACAATGAGTTGCGAAGTCGAACAACGCAGTTTGCGGAGATGAATACAATGAATGAATATTATTCCCACCTTAGAGACAGGGACAATGATTGAACCAAATACGCCATTTTGGATGTACTAAGGTCCAAAGCACTCTGGCCCAAGGTGAATTGACGATTGAATTCCAATTTTCTAGAACCCTACCATAACTCGATTGTTGATAAAAAAAAATTGGAAATAACAAGTTGTGGTCCAATTTTGTTTACAACAATAATTGACCTTCTTTTTGCAGTTTGGGGGAAAATGAACTATTCCAATGCACGCTAATTTGATGACAATTATTTAAAACATAAAAATATTTCTATGATTTAAAACCAGAACTTGAACTTAAATTAATGCATGCTTCCTGCACATTTGTTTCTTCATTTAATTAGTGTCAGTGATCTTAGGTTTGTTAACTGAATGATTAAAAGGGTGTGGGACTCAGCAAACAGTGGCAGACGACTCGGAACTTAGTGTGAGTAGGAGGAAGTAACGATTGATAAACTTGGGTAAGGTTGTCATTGTCATGTCATCTTGTCAACGTCATCATGTCAACTTTTAATCGCATTTTGATTTTTTTCTTTATCGTTAATCCCTTGACTTTCGACTTCTCGTCATATCACGGGATGTCAGGGTGGGTTACCTCGGCTGGAGAATGGTTGGCAGTGGGAGTTGGCAAGAAGGTCTGAGGAGTGAGGGTTTTTCCTCTACGGAGATCCCAACTTTCACCATTACAGCATACGCTCCACCATGCAGCCTCCATCAACAGCAACATCCACACTACTATATCCCATTTCACTGACGCTCTGCCACAGACTTGGCTTCTAGCTGAATCTCTTCTCGCCCATTTTGATTTGATTTTAGCATTTTGATTTTAAGGCGGCGCTTAAAATTGCCGTTGGTTTATCGAGGCAGTCTCCCTTTTTTTTTGCTTGATTTATTTGACTGATTATCATGGTTTTGGTAGACACTGTACTTATTTTGAGTGAAAAAAAGAAGGATCTCTTTTCAGAGTTTTAGGGAGGCAGCCTCCCTACCTCCTTTTGCACCTTTGTGTCTGGTGATTTAATTGGCTATGAGCATGCATGCATGGGATCACATTTTTAAAAAATCGCGCAAAAAGATTTTTTACTTAAAATCTCATGGCGACGGATGAACTGAACGGGGCAGGGAATGGGAAGAAAAGTGAAGCGCCGGAGGAAGTTGAGAGTTATGGGGTCACCTGTTCTAGAATTGTGAATTTTTTTGTCAAACACCTTGACTTTTTCGAAGCTGCGAATTATTTTAAATGTTTCAGTATTTTATATTAACAAACAAAATTTACGCTTCTCAGGATTTACGGAGCCACAGCCAATGTAATGTGATGAGATAAAAGTCGTCGAATTCTGCATCCGCCAAATACAGAGTACAACATTAGCAATATTCAGACTAATTGCAAGAACGCCTGACACTTTTGCAAGGATGTTCTCCACCCTTTCTGCCCATCGTGTCTGTTACCGCTGAGAGCTGTTGTAGCTACAAGTAACAATGTCTCATTTGCCGGGGTGGGTTCGACTCCCTCCCGAATCATACTTGTCTGGTGACAATAATGTCCTTTTGTTAAAATACAGCGGAACTAGATTAAACTTTGTGTAAAAGCTAAGTTCAATGAATTGAATTTCATAGTCTGTGAACAGGATGTGGAGCCAGCAGTGGGACTTGGCAAAATATGTCTTCTATCAAATTATTTTAATAGTTTAACAGTAATTCATAACAGACGCAACATTGATTTCGCTTGACCATAAGATCATATATAATACCACTCACCATAATTAGTCAAAATTCCTACCCGGGATTATTCCTCATGGTTTATTATATTTTGCTCTCATGTTAATTGACAGTTCCGCATAAAATAATTACTAAGTATATTTCATAGTAATCAAGTTTTACTGGGAAATTCTGTTTTTACCAATAGATTGAATATTGGACTCGATCCCTTCATTAAACTACTTGGTTGCTTTTAAAAAGTTCATCCAGTATCCCCAGCAATCATTTGAATCCGAAAAACTTATCATTTACAAAATTCAGAGAAATGAACTAATTATGGTTCTGAGATTTCGGATTCCACTATAACATAACAATATAGTACTATCCTAAGTGCTATAATCTGAATGAGCTAAACAATTTCAAATACTTGGGTGTTTCGGCTTCCTCCTGGAGACCGCCTGGCTTACATTATTTGGATTTAACCACGCTTACCACAAGATTTGAACATGTAATTTAAATCTAGTCCAAACCATTAATGACAAAACTATATTTCACTGAACCAAATTAAAATGGGTTCCAATATTGTGAAGTTCAAAAATTTCAAAATGTTTTTAGACAAAAGCAAATCCTTTCAAATGGATTGTCATTCGGCATGGTTTCTTGAGTATATCACAAAGATATCACTTTCACAATTAAAATACACTTGGATCAAATATCAAAGTTCAAACTTACTTTTAACAAATTGAATTTAAACTTTATCGGAATGCATATTTCGGGTTAATTTTACTGTTCTCATTAATGTCAAATTAACCAATCGATTTGTTCCAAAAAATGTTATTTTTGTTTGCCAAATTACCGCAGGTCAAGTGAATAATTTTTTAAAGTTCCCAACATATAACGTTCCACGTACGCCTACAGATTGAATTATTCCTTAAAGACATACTCCATTCCTAGATTTATTTACCCGCGCAAGAATGTATGAGAAAACGTAAGTCTGATGTGGTGGCTTACAAAAGAATTTGAATTGCTTTTTGCATAACTTGCAATAAATTTGCATTCAAACTGCATGAGTAAGTGACAATGGATATATATATATATATATATTTGATATACTTTTGTTATACTGCCCTCAAATGATACTCCATTTGGTCGTTACGAATTTTTGTATTTTATAATTATAGTTCATTTTTATTTTAGTTGGTGTAGTTAGGAGTGTGAAATAGCGTGATCGCGTTTTCATTAATCTAAGAGGCGATATCAAATATTAAGGTGGTAGGTAAAAATATAAACAAGATGGGTAACAATATAATGAGGAGGGTAAAAATATAAATGATGTTGGTAAAAATGCAAAAACAAAAATGGGTAGAAATACAACGTTGGTCAAAGTATAAAGGAGGTGGGTAAACACGTAAAAAGATTGGTAAAAATATACAGAACGAGGGTAAACACATAAAGGAGGTGGGCAGAAATATATAGGGGATGGGTAAGAAATATAAAGGAAGTGGGTAAAATTTATAAAGGAGGAAAATAAACACAAAAATGAGGTGGGTAAAAATATAAAAGATGTGGGCAAACAATAGAAAGGAGGTGGGTAAATAATTTGAAAGGAAGTTGGTAAAAATTATAAAGGAGGTTGGTAAAACATTTTCAGAAGGTGGGTAAAACATTTTAAGGAGGCGCGATAACTAGAGACTATTGAATTCAAATGAGGTCGCGTTTGTCAATTTTGAGGGTTAAACTGAATTCCGTTAAAAAATCATGCAAAGAGATGTGAAAGTACAATTGGAAGCAAAAATGAAAGGAGAAAAAAGAAAGGAAATGAGGAAAGGAAATACGAGTCTGAGATTATGCGTAGTGCCATATTGATTTTTTGATTCCCATTCCTATGTACCCAACTTTCAACATGTACTACTTGATTTACTTTCCCCCTACTTTCTCTCCTCCACAGCAGCAGCATAGCAGGGAATCTCGAAAGTACTTGAAACACAACAGAAGAATATGAGTTGGTGAAAGTAGAGTGAGAAAGAAGGTGTGAGGATCAAATCATGTGGATGTGCTGCTCCCAAGTAGTCAACTAATAAATCTTGTAGAAGTGACTAGTTTTAGTAGTTTAACAGTGATTTCCAGTGTTTAGACAAGATGCATGCAGCTACTCGGGTTCACTCCGCCCTCGCCATCAAACGACAACGGAAGAAGCGGACACTGAGTAGTGGTAGCAGCGGGAGGAGTCGACGGAGGGCCCCTACAGGATCTGATTCCTCTCTCCAGTCCTATCTCGAACAAGAACCTTCAACTGTCCACAAGGTACTTTAATTCAACAAAGTAATGCGCATGCGTTGATTGTTGGCATTTTAATGAGCAGTGGTTCGGGACAATCACAATGATGCACATTGGGATAATATTTACCCTCATTGGAGTCATCCTAGGATTGGCTTATTTCCTCACTGATCAGTCACCAAGCGAAATGGCAGAACTCATAGGTACAATCCCAACGTCCCAGATATGCGTATACGGTTCCTTAACATATGTGGTAATGCAACGTTTTTTGTTATAAAAAGGGACGGGTATAATTTGCCTCGTGATTGGTCTCTTCCTCATCGTCCTCAACAGAATTTATGCCAATCGGGATGAGGAGGATTTGGAGCACTACGTAGAGACGCGTCTCGGAAGGAACAAGGATGGGGAACAGTTCAACCCCCCTGAGGCGGAAGTTGTCTGATTGGCACATGCCTCAATCCATCGCGCAACTCCACAATTGAGATTTTTAGAAACGTATATTACTCGGGCCCCTCATTCCAAAAAGGTCATCAAATATCCCTTCATTGACCCTTCCATTCTTTGACATAACATGACACAACGGCGTCAGCTCAGGTAATTTGTGTCACAATTGATGTGTTTAACTGAGTTGACATAATTTCACAAAAGGAACCGGAACATCTTCTCAAACCAAACCCGGACCTTCATTCATACTTAAATGTGGCGTCTTTTAGATTCAGTTTTTGTATGAGGATGGTGCTAATTGTAATTAACCCTCATTAAGAACATTCGCACTTCCTCTTTCTTCCTGCCTTTTGCCAACCTTGCCTGCTTCCTTGCACAACTTAATTAAGAAATGCACAATTAATTATAATTCAAATTAATTTAAATATTTTACTTGCCTTGCTACTTTCGTAAACTACCCCATGACAAGAAAGACAAACGCAATGACGTACTCTTATTATATAAATTAAGCCAACTCAAAATGGCACTTTTAGAGTTTGGTGAGCATTTATGAAAAATCCAATCAGGAGTTTATGTGGAGCAAATTTAGCAAATGAGGATGGATTGATGGTAGTTTATTTTAATGTTTTCCATTGGATTATGTCATGAAAACAAGTCCTCAATTCAACAAATGGGATCAAGTGAATGGAAATAGTGGGAATGTTTCTGCTTCTCTCAACGTTTATCCTCAAAACTTATATTTAAATCTTACACGTATTAATTGTTAATATGTTAAACATACTTCTAGTTTGTCTCCATTCTAATCCTTTAATGCTGCACCTTAGAACAAGGAAGTTGATCTCAAGTAACCTAACTCAAGGTCACAACCAAATGTTCAGTAAATAAAAAACTTTTCTTTTTTTCTAGGATTTGTTGTTCATTTATAGAAAAAAGGTATTGAAATCACAATTTTTATTAGATTTAAAGGTGTTGAATTTGCGAAATGGGTTGAGGTCTTTTTAATTATTTCTCCATTTCAGTTAGTTCTGCATGTGTTCCAACCCAGTGAGCAGTAGATGAGTGCATTCACAAGACCAATCGCCTAGAAAATATAAGATCAAGTTTGAAATGGCGCATGCGCAAGCGCCCAGGTTAGTTTTTCAGAAGGATTGGAAATTAAGTAAATAAAAAGTAATGTTACCCCGGTTGCAATCCGTTGTATGTATTTCCCTGTGGTGGCCTCATTCCCATGATCAAAGACGCTAATGAGCATGAGGACCGAAGCAACCAGGAAAACAAGACCACCAATCAAATGAAACCCAGCATCCTGTATAATTTAAAAAATTAGGCGTGTTCTCAGCAATTCTTGTAGTCAGAAACTGGTTAAATAATTTATAAACGTGCCGCTTTGTTGACAAACACTGCCTCTCTTGTGATCCCAAGGACTCCCGCGACTGTCAAAATAGTAGACCCAATTAGAAGAACCACTGCAGTCCAAAAGAAAAAGTCTTCATAGTCTTCTCCTTTGTGGTAGGAATCTGTAGTTAGTCCAACTACAACTGCACCCAAGATCTACTCACAAAAAACAAGAAGGAAAATTCATGAAAGGAAGGGGGTTTCCACTGGTTGAGTGAAGAAAGTAGGACAAATGGTGGATAAATTAGGATGGAATTCTTACGAGCGTGAAGAGGCGGAGGTTCCCAACGGACCCACTAAGGATCCCCGTATCAAATAACATTCTGTTTTCCTTAACGAGAAGATGATGTGGGTGAGTCAAGTCTGAAACGGACAATGAAAGCATTTCCTCTCATTAAAGGTCCAGAAATCACAATATTAGTACGACGGAGAATATTGTTGTGGCTTTTCTGGAGTTTCATGTTGGCCAAATGGAATTATGATTTTTTCTTCGCATATTAACGCTCTGTCGGTCTGTCTGCCATTAGTTTCATCCGCATCGTAACTTAATGCAACAGAAGCGTAAAAGTGTCGCATTCCCTTGCAAAAGTGCAAGAGTAGCAAGTAGGGTCTCCAGGATTGTATTAATGCACCTCCTTAAAAATTGACAAACGCTTCTTCATTTGAACTTAAGGCACCTCCACTGAAATTCCCTCCTTAAAAATTTTTATTCGCTTCCTAGAATTTGAAATCATCTCCTAAATGAATTAAACCACCTCCCATGCTATTTTACACTCGAAACCAAAACAATTACTCTTAATAAAAAGGAAGTGATGAGATGAGGTGGTGAGTCGGGTCCAAAGTCCAACTCACCCTTTTTTCCAAG
>JAQIWD010001981.1:0-10563 GCA_034694825.1 Anurida granaria | reverse complement strand
ATTACTCCGCCATTTTTTTATCTACATTAATTCAAAGCATTACTGACGGTACTTGGTTGCACCCACGGCCTTAGTCCTTTTTATTAGCAATGTCATTATTCCTCAAAATTGATAAAACCTACACCAGGAACAAAGTGGTTTTTGTAATTAATGCACAACTTCATAACGTAATTTGAAGCACCAACAATACCCGGTTTGATCACCACGGCGATTCACTTGACAGCTTCCGGAACGAGTTTCTGGCCAACATCCCGGACCTCTACACTGACTTGTACAATCGGTTTACACCTTGAACATGAGCCGATGCCCGGTCGGTCTGTAAAAGGACAAGATTAAAAAAAAAGATTTTTTTACCTTTTTCAGGCGTCAGGTTTTTAATGAGCTTCCGGGAAAAGTTTTTACATCCCATGTGCATATTAGTGTAGCGGTGCTGTTTTTGTCAAGCTGAAATTCGTAAGTACATATGAAATTGTATGCAAGGATTAATTGACAATTTACTGCGACATTTTCGTTCGTATAGAATGAAGTCCATAGTTTTTTTAGTTCTCACCTGGGGACACCAAAAAGAAAAATGCAAGATGTGGGAATAATGGCGGAGAATCTCATGTTTGGTCAGATGCTATGAAAAGGCGAAACTTTTAAATTAAGATGGGTATATTTTTAAGTCGAATTCAAAAGATCTATTAGCTTAAGTTGAGCAAAAAGTGTCGTACAAGTCACAAATGTTTTTTGACAGATCAATGGATGATGAATTAGTGCCTATTATGCTGTCATAAATTCACTCGTTGCATTTAGCGGCATTAGCGGTCTTTTGGGAGGTCAAGTTCGAAGACGGGGCCGGTTGGTCAACTCCTCCTTGGTCAAACTGCAAGGTCACGGTCAATTTTTACCCCCATAACATAAAAAATTAACCTTATAAAACTTGCTGGTCTCGATGAGATTTGAGATTGTTGTATACGACGTCATGGCTTTTGATTGTCATGTGACGGGCTAGGTCAGGTCAAAGTTTGAAGAACCGAAAGTGTTTTATTTCTTCACTCTGTCCGTCTGTCAGTTGTTCGAACCACGCAGCCGCTACTTCGTTACCTTCGCTTGCAACGATTTTTTTTGTGTTGATACGATGCAGTAACTTTTCTTATCCAGCCTGTGTTTTGCATTCCACAACACGCGAATTCATAGAAATTGTCACAAAGTCCTAATGAAGTGTCTAATAGTTGTTGTATTACCACCACACGTAGAGCTTGAGCGACAACTACATTGGATCCTGGAATAAGCAATATCAGTAGTGAACTTGATACTAAAAAACATAATTAAACATACTGGTATCGTTTGTTGCTTCCACTTTTTTTTACTCCCAAAAAGTTCAAATTCAAGTGCAATCGTCATTGCAAAGAAGATAATGATGACAAATCCAATCGAAGAAATTAAGATGATGCGTCGGTAATTACAAGAGTACTGAAAAGTCCTCCAGTTGTGCTCCAATTCCTCTGATTTCGACGTGAAGACATGTTAAGTTGATACTCATCATCGTAAAATCTTTGGTAAATATTTATATTCCATTTTGATGTTCTAACATTCATAATTTATAATTCATAATTTAATAATTTTAATTTGTTACCAGGAAGTGCAGAGTTTAATTCCCTGGCTAGGAAAGATATAAATGAAAACTTCATGAAATCGTGATTCGCTCCAGGAGCGTTGGTTTTGACAATTGAAATACTGAGTTCAACTATTCTTTAGGAGAACTCAGATCGGAATATTTTGACCTTGATGGGGCAACCCATTGGTCAGATCACTTTTGCTTGTTTTCATAGTCAAAGAGTTATCCAAAAAAAATTCCACAATATTCTTCAAGATTTGTCAATTATTTGACACAAACTACCGTTTAATACAAACTACCAAGGATTTTTTTGTCAAACGTGCTTCTTTCATATTGGTCTGCATTTCCACTTGTCACCTTTCCGTAAATACTGGATTAGATGCTTGGCAGTCATCCACCAGAAAAGTCACATTTACATAATTTCTTTGATTCTCCACATGTTTATTTGATGGAAACATTTCCATTCCGAATTTATGTTTTTTTTTTTTTAGAAATGTTTACTCCATTTTGCACAAAAGTTTAATAAATTATTGGTTAATTGATTCCTGCAACAACTGTCCTTTATTTGAATGAGGAAAATGAGACATTTTGTGTACATTTAATAAAGGTTTATATCCTTCCAAATTAGCCGGAAGCGCATGAGCACAAGACTCCTTGACAGCTTCCGACCGGGAAACCTTGTGCACGGCACTTGGCACTGCAAGATGCCAACACGCATTGGGTAAGTTTTGAGCCACATTTGCATTTTCCATTGGCATCACAAGATGAGCTTGGGTATCCAGCGCAGAATTTCGGGCAAGTCGCCTTGCAACCTGCTTCAGCGCTTTGTCCTCCAGCTCCTCCTTGCCCACATGAGCACTTTTCATTGATGTCACATGTTGCGGATGAAAATCCTTTGCCTTGACAAAAATTCCCGCAATAGCTACGGCAACTCACTTTGCCCTGGCTGTGCACCTAAAAGAAATAAAATGAAAGGGAGGTGAGAATATAACTACAATGAGATGAAAGTGCTTATACAAACATGAATTCAAAAATGTAAAAAAAAAAAAAAAAAAAGATTTGCAATATAGCTTGCCAATTACCTGTGCAGCAACAAAAACGACCACAAGAAGGGTCGCCAAAACAAAGGAATTCATGATGAAAATTTTAATTGTTTGGACAAATCAGTGAATTACGTACTTCTGTATTTCTGAAGGTTTATTACAAAATCAGCTAAATCTCGTGTTCTTTATATCTCGAAAAACCAGACGGGAAGACCAAATTCAACCTAAAGCGGTTTTATGATAAATCAATTAAGAATAGAGTTAAGTGTTTCCTAGACAGACCAGATGCCCACTAAGCGGCATATTGTCTCAATACTATCGCCACCGCGGCGGCGGTTTAATACTTCCAGGTAGTAGAAATTTGATTAGCGACACATTCGGTGATTCGGAAAATGTTTAATTGAGTGAGGACTTATACAACTTTAAGGAAAACTGTTTGTTTAATTTGTTGGACTTTGCTATTTTTTAAATTGTTTGGATTTTGTTTTGAATTAGAAATAAATCGTCATTTTAAATGAGGCTTCCTATTGTAAAAACGAGAATTTTGAGCATTGTATTTACTAAAATTACACTTGGACTATTAGAAAAGAATTCTGAGTATTTGTAAATTTTACATAAAGAAAATGTTCAAATTCCTTTAGCACCACCAAAACTATTAGAAGCTGACGGTGGTTTTCCAAAGTTGCGTCATTCGTATCCTTTATCACCATTCAACATTCTTCTAATTTTCTCATCTGTATCTGAACATTTATGTCCCATAGGTTAGGGGTAACGGACTCCAAGGCTCCTCTGGTGAAAAGTTTAGCGCCAAATAGTTCTGTGAGCTCAATTCCAAAATCATAATTAACACCACCTTCTTCACGTTTCAAGATGGATCATGAATCTACACTACCCTCATGGCACCGCAGGATTGCAGAATATGACGAGTTGTCTGTCTTCACTGCGGTCAACTTACTGTTCTGGAGAGACAAGACAAATATAAATCAGGGAAACTATTCAATTGCTCAATAAATCGCGACATCGAAATTTTAAAAAACTAGGAAAGCTTAAGGTTGACAACATAAATGTTGACCATTTTTCTCGTTTTTCGAAAATATATCGTATTTCGTGCGTCTGTTCAAAATGAGTTAAAATTCTCTGCCTACTTTGAATCGTGAATAGGTTAACCTCTTGAGTACTGAATACCACTAAAGTCCTCTTGAGTACAATGAACCTGTGATTCTGCTTTTTGTTTTTGGGAATAAAATAGTAAAAATTTAAAAGAAAAAGTGCAGCATTCCTTTGATGAACCTTTCAGTGAATTGGATAACCAGTTGGAAAGGGCTGCTGGGAAGATCACACTCACGAAATGCAGACTCAAAACGAGCAAACTATGTTCATAAAGAATAAGAGTAGATTTTGAAGAATTGGGAATTGGTTCTAGAAGAATCCTAAATTTTTAATTCAAAGTGGGTAAAGTTAAATAAGGATTTTAATTTTAATCTGAAGAGCGACAGGAATTTTTTATTTATTTGTACTTGTCGTTAGGCATGTACAGGGTGCCCGATATATATTTTCTCCGTTACTGGAGGCCGAACCAGAAGTCGGAAAAATCCGAATGATATACCTTGTTGGAAAGCTTATGTCAAATCTAAACTGCCCGAATTTAAAAACAAGTTTTTTCATTCCGTATGCGCAGATGGCATCCATTTCAACAAAAAATCCAAAAATTTTCCAGTTTATCCATTAACAAATTTTGATCTGAGAGGTGATTCCGAAAGCATTAGAAATGCCGGATCCCACGGTGCAGTCAGCTTTTCGATACGAGCCATGGTTATGAAGATATCGCTGGCCAAATGTCAACAAATCGGAAAATTGTTCCTAACAATCGAACTATCGAAAGCGCATAAAATCATTTAACTTTGACCAACATATCTCCGAAACGTGAAGTCACATCTTAAAACCGATTGCACCGTTGGATTCAGCTTAGAAAATCCTCTGGGGACAGGCTTCTGGCAAATTTTTGTTGCAATGCCTGGTTTACGGTATTCACCTAGCATTTTGTAAATTTTTGCAAAAATCTGCGCATGCGAAATAAAAAAAATAGTTTAGGAGTTACCTTAGTCTAGTTTTGACATAAGGTTACCAAAGACGCATTTGCTCGGATTTTTCCGACTGCTGGTTCAGCCTGCAGTAAGGGAGAAAATGAATGTTGGGCACCCTGTACCTGAAAGTTTTTGCATTGTTTACGAAGCGACCGAAAAATCAAAATTTGTGGGCGATAATTAACACCGCAATAAACTTATACTCTAAATTCTCTCGGAGTTTGCGTAATATCCAAGGGAAACTGCAAGCGTACACATTTGTCCCTTCACATTAATTTGCAACTCAACTTGCTGACATTAATTATAATCAAACTTTTTTTAATCATATTTGGAAATCATAAAGTTTTAATTTGTTGCTTAACACTTTTTTGAAATTAAAATCTAATGATGTAATGAAATGCTGAAAAACCTTGAAAAATTTAGACACACGATTTCTTCAGTTTATGTCCTGCTTTCTGAAATCTGCGATACCCATGCCCTTTTTTTGGAGAAACAAAAACTCCTTATTTTAGCTTACAAGTTTTAACTGTATTTTTAAAAGTATTCATTTTTAACTACATACGTTTTTTAAATTTGAGCATTGCCTACCAAACCAAACATTTCTCTTTTGGATTCATGGGACTCTCCTCTGGACATTCGAATGAATCACTAAACGGCTGAAAGTTTGCTAGTGGTCCGTTTACTCGGAATTCATTTGTGGTACATCAGTATCGTGATCATCAAACGTCTCTGGGCTGCACCAAGTCTAACATGGGAACCACGCCAAAGAGGTCACGCGGATCTTCATGGCCGTCACATATGTGATAGAGGAGCCTAATATAAGTACTTTCGAAGAATCTTAGCGGCGGATATGCAGTTTTGGATTTTAGCTGATTTTTTAAACGTTTTGAATTTCGATTTTGATAATGGGAGTTCCCACGCTGAAAAGTTGAGAAGAGAGAAAAAGATAAAAATCTCATTTTCTCTTTCCGGTTTTTTTTTGGTCCACAGGAAGTTCCATAAGGGAGAGCGAAAATCAAAATGTTTAAAAAATCAGCTAAAATCCAAAACTGCATATCCGCCTCTAAGATTCTCCGAAAGTACTTATATTAGGCTCCTCTATCACATATGTGACGGCCATGAAGATCCGCGTGACCTCTATGTAAGGAGAATAGAAAAATGGGAACATTTGAATAAAAACGTTTTGTCCACAATAACGGTATTCCATAAAATTTGAGAGTTGAGCATAAGAAAGAAAAAACAGTTGGTCATTTGTCATATTGAGATAGAGGTCCATTAAATTTTCCTTTGCACTTTTGTTGTTTTTCGAAATTGCTCCATAAGCAGTGTAGGAGGCTCGTAATCCTCCATTGTCAGACATGTTTTCATCCAATCGAAAGATTCCTTGGGCCCAATGATCCTCCGCAGTCAGAAATTCCAGGTCCAAGGACTCCAAATTGTGTACCTTTGGCATACTTGGCCTTGAAGAGACCTCGGATGATGATTCGTAGGAAGCTTCATCCGTATCAAACGAATCGGAATGATAGCTTGCGTATTGTTCAATTAAACAGTTGCTCGCGTTGTGTAGAACTTCAATCGTAGAATTATTTTTCTACCAACTCTGGGAGTTTCCATTGCACACAGGAATCGAACAGTTGCTGGAATACATTCAAAATATTAACCAAAAACCTAGCAAAATTTGAAGAGCATTTACCCGAAAAAAGTAAATTAACGCTCCTAATATTGTCGATTAAGTTCTGGCCTTGTTATGTTTAATTTTTGAAATTGAAATCCGCACATAATGCCGCGCTGCTGGTTAAATTCATTTGCCAAAACGAAATCAACCTATCCGACTACTAATAAAAATCCGAAAGTGATGAAGAGACAGCTCGTCAAAGAAAGTGCTCAAAAAGTCAAACCGTCTAAAGTTCCATTTGTCAAAATACAACTGGCCAGAGTACAATTTTACAACCCGGGCGGCATGCATACAAAACCAATAAGTTTTAAGTTTTGGGGCAAACCTGGAACAAGATAAGAAGGCGCGCATAATTCAAATTTTCCATACAATTTTACATTTTGTAAATACTTGCAACTCCCACCCATCCTACCTATTCCACTTTCTTAAGTACGTTGATTTTAGGCTAGGTTCGGCAATTTTCCGCCAGTCTCAAGCGGCCGCAAAACCGGTTCCCGTTCATTTTTTACTCCTCGACATTTTGTAATTGATTGACTTCCTGATTCATGCTTGGAACAATTGTGTTTTATTTAAATGAACGAATTGCCATTTTGTATACATTTAAAGGTTTTTTCTTCCAAGTAATCCATCAGCACTTGAGCACAAGTCTCCTTGACAGCTTCCGACCGGGGAACCATGAACACGACACTTGGCACTACAAGATGCCTGGTCACATTGGCCGAGTATTGAGCCACATTTGCACAGTCCATTGGCATCACAAGCTGAGCTTGGGTATCCAGCGCGCACATAATTGGGCATGTAAATGTGTAAATGTTCCCAAAATTGGGACTATTTATTTACTCCATCCAGGGATAGGGAAATTTAAATTCTCCAAAGCGCATCATCTTATTGGGAAAATGTGTATAACTTACCAAATCTTGATTGATTGGCACCGCAGGCACGCTCTTCCATTCAGCGTTGGCATATCTCAATACGGGTGTTGAAAGGATGAGAATGACCAATAAACCTCTGTGACAATTGGAGCTAAAAAACATCTTGTCAAGAATATATAGAGACGCAGCCCAATTTCAACAAAGAAATGTTTAAGGGACTCCAAAGCCAGGTGTGGGTGAATTTGTTTGAGTTTTGGTGGGATGAGAATTCTGTTTTAGCATGCCAAATGGCCGGCACCAGAAATTCTCGACCCATGGAGTCCATTAATTAATTGCTACTATACACTCCAGTAGATACGCCTGAAAAATTTAACATGGGTAAAGAAGTACTGATTGAACAGTGTGCTTGTCTTAGAATTTGAGTTTGATGTCTGCATATTCAGTGACGAATCACTGAATATGCGGGTATGGGTTTTCAGCTGTTTTTACTCAAGTTTGAGGATACTGTGAAAAATTCGTGAATTTTCTCGAAAAACTGGAACAACAAGTCGAAGTACTCGACGCATGTCCGTGATGGGTCACTTCATGCTATACTGCCAAAAAGTATGGCACAATTAATTAATTAGTGATTGATTCCGATGCACCTCAAGGGAAAAGACAAGGCGGGAGAAGCGGCGCGTTTGGTCTGGGGTAATATGAGGATGCGTCTTTTTCTCTTATAAACATTAAAATCAGCCGGATCAAATCCGGTTGCCATTTCGATAATCCTCAAATTGAGAAAAGAAACGAGAAAATTGAAATAATTCGAGAGCAGATGAGAATCTAATTTGAAACTCCCGCAAACTTGGCATATTAACCAACTCCCGGCTCTTTCTCCACCTGAGGAGTCGGAGCCAGAGTCGGAGTTGTGATGACTCGCGGCTCCGAAATTAGGAGGGAGCCGGAACCGGAGTCAAACTTTCGACTCGGCTCTTGGACAAAGAGCGGAGTCGGAGTCGAGTCGAGAGCCGCGACTCCGGAGTCGGCTGGGAGTCGGGAGCCGTGAAGCACTACCGTAGGTCTTGTCTCCAAAAAATGTTAGCTATTAGTATACCACATAGCCAAATAACCCCAAATAAATTATTGTTGAGAATTCGACTTCCCGCGTGATTCACCGCTCAAAAAAAAGGAACAAAAGCTTAAAGGACGTGCCGGGAATTCATCCTCCACATTACAGTCGACACTGTAATATAAACAACCTTTGCGCCAGAGCTAATTTTGTTCTGGTCCATTCAATTTCTTGAAGAAACGAATGGTACGAATTTATTTAAGGCATCCAATTCGCTAAACATCCCTCGGAGTTCCCTCTTTAAGGATCTTGGAAATGCCCGTTAAACATCTCTCGGAGTTCACTCATAAAGGATCTTTGAAATTCTCCCGTTCAACAGCCCCCGGAGTTCCCTCATAAAGGATCTTTGAAATTCTCCCGTTCAACACCCCCCGGAGTTCCCTCATAAAGGATCTTTGAAATTCTCCCGTTCAACACCCCCCGGAGTCCCCACATAAAGATTCTTTGAAATTCCCTGTTCCACATCCGTCGGAATTCCCTCGTAAACGATATTTTGAGATGTCCCCATATTCCTCGCAGTTCCCTCGTAAAGGATCTGAACTTCCGTCAGAAGAGCCAAAATCCACCCTTGACCATGTACTTGTTTTATTGGTAATCGCTGAAACCCATCGCAGAACATGCTCCGTTCCGTATCCTACCATGTTTTTCACCCCGATTCCAAATAACTCTTGGGTCACTACGTTGACCCGTTGAAAATTTATAAGCGTTTTTTTGCCTGGGATTACTGTTTTGTATTGGAATGGAGTCACCCAGAATATGAAAATCCAACAAAAACAAAAATGTTGAACAAAAGCAAAAAGAGAGAAAAGGCATTTCCCATCCCTCCATCGGTACACATGCACCGAGGACAGACAGCTCAGCTCAGCCCAGCGCAAATTTTGTCTTTTTATAGAGAAGAGATTGCATTAATAATTATATCACTGTTTTTAATCGCGTGGTCTGTGCGAACGGTATTTTCTGCATGTTCCTTCCATCGGGCCCTGTCAACAGCCTGCGGCCTGTCAACAGGATGCAAAATCGTGCAATAAAAAAGAAGGGCGATTCGGCTATGTGTATACGAAAACGGTTTTGACTTTGAACAAAATTTAATTTGCATTTGAAATTAGAATGAAACTCTAACCTATGAAATTAGTCCGAATCATCCGATTGCTAAACAATAAAACAATTTTAAACCCGTAGTATCGTAGCATTTACTTTTTGTAAATGTTTGTTTCTTTCGTCAATTCAGGCATAAGAAAGTGAGGTGAGATCGTACGTGGAGGCTTGGATAAGACGAAAGATATTTTTTAGCAGTTAAGTCAAACGAATCGTTTTCGTATCCCAATTTCGCCAGTTGAGAAATATGGTTCAATAGAGTTCCAATGTACCATGATCACGTTTTTTCTCGTTTCCCTTCATCTCATACTTAATCGTTCGGTTCGTATTAAGAATGAGGAAAGCGTTATCGAACAGGAATGGATTTGGGCTTCCAGACTAACAAGGGAAAGTATCCAGAGTAGGGTTCTCATTATCGGTAACTTTTTGGAATTATCGATAACGATAAATTATCGATAATTGGGCCAACTCATTATCGATTAATCGATAATACCAGCATTTTAAATACATATAATATACCATTAGGGCTGTTCAAAAATGAATGAAAAAGTAAAAGTATCGATTTTTATCCGTGACACCATGAAAACTAGTTCCTTTTTGGATAAAAAAAAGTTGTGTAAAAATTATATTGCATAAAACATTTTTAGAGGTAAGTCAATCAATCAAAGTTTGTCGTTATCTACGATAGGAGAAACCTGTTTTAAATCGTAAAAAATTGTTTCACTTCTATTTATTATCAAATGTTTACTTCATTGATGGTTACTAGATATACTTCTCATGCTGAATACGAATCTATAGCGGAAAGTCCGTTTTATAAATTTATCACCCTTAAAATGTCAAATTACACGAGTTTTCGGTAAAATTCATGTATGACAGCGAGCTTGTTTATTTCTATTAACTTCAAGCTCTGAAATACATTCCAGGAGAGTATTCCACAATTTGAAGTCTGTTGAAACTGAAAACCAACTGTGTTCTACGCAATTTACCGAAAAGAACCGAAAAGCTTGGAAAATTTGACATTTAAGGGTGATGGAATTTTCGGAACGGATTTTAAGCGATAGATTCGTATTTGGCATGAAAAGTAAG